>CACRXP010001359.1:13716-39079 GCA_902702965.1 Spirometra erinaceieuropaei
TAAAGAGATGGCTGTTGTTTTCATCGCAATGTCTTAAATGCGCAAGCATTAAGGCTTTTGCTAAAGCACCCGTAAAATCAAACATTTTCCGGTTTGATTTGCATAATGGTCAGGTCTAATTCGTTCTAGAAATCGACCAACAAGTACAGATTTCTCCCCAGATCCTCTTAAAAGATCAGCATCCTCGAAGCACATACTTGCGGAAATAGGTTTCGTCGTCCAGCGGGTATTAATCCTTTATGACGGAGAAAGTCATAGACTAAATGTGCGCCGTATTTTAAATGTCAAGCAATCCCACTCCGTCCAGTATCGACCAGATAGTCGCCAATTCTTCCGGAGTGCTGCACTATCTCATGGTTGCTATAAAGTACGTTTTATGGCCCCTCTTACCGTTGGGAAGCGGACGCTTGCTGTGGCATCTTTTTGGCTAAATTGTGTTAGTTGGCATTCTGCACGGCCGCCTTTCAATTTTGCTAATTGGTTTTCGCGTGACCCTTGCCTTGGAGGGCAATTTACCGCTCTTATTCTTACTGGTGTTAGTACTATCATTAAAACTGCTTTTCCTTTCTGTTTGGTATGATATCTGTGTTTTCTTCCAGTCCTCGTCTCAGGTATAAAATGCGTGTACGATGACGGAGCAGCTGTAGAGGCATATAGCTTTTGCTTACTACTAAGGCGCGCGAAGATAGCAATGTGAACGTTAAAGACGTCGAAGTCGGGAAACGCGCTTTTCAATTATTCATAGTCAGGCCTATAAAATAATAAAGGCCACTATAGGACGACGAAACTGTTTTTATAGGATGCTCTTCAAACTCGCCTCACATAATTAATATCCATTGTTGTTTTTCACCTTTCATCGGGCTATCTGCACAAAGATTATATTACAGGTATGCTGCCGAATGATCGAAAACGTACGTTTTCTGACTATGACTTATTAGATACTACTGGTGCGCTGTTGATGTTACGTCTGCAAAATGGAGGGCATTTGTGACTCAGTGTATCCAGAGACTCGAAAGAAATAGTGCCGTAAACGGATTATGGATTACAAAGCACATAAGAGTTCACCAAAGGTTTTAGGTTTTCATGTTGTACACAGTGTGATTCACGAGTCAGTTATCTTGTGTCAAAAGGCTAACACAGTCCCCATGTTTACCGCATCCCACGCAGCAGTGGCTGATATGTGTACGCCGGTCAAAAAGGCGCTTCGTCTCACTGAGCACAAACCGACAGTCTAATTGTATTATTCTACTTGCTGGCTTCTATACATTCACTAGTACATGGTCACAGTATTACTTACGATTCAGTCGAATTCATCAGCAAAGCACCACTAAACACTCGCGACAGATTTAAGAGGCTTCGCGGTCCAGTGCAAATCGTGTTGCATGCCACATCAGTCATGCTCCGCGTCCCTCTGACCTATGGGCGCTTCGTATCGGCCAAACAACCTACAATAGATTGAGTTCTGACGCCAACACACCATCTGCCATTCTTGCGAACATACTATCCGCCAGTCCAGCCCCAGACACAATCGGTCAGATCCCCTTGCAGTTACAGCGTAGGATGATCGACTGCAGCTTTCATAGGCCGGATTAGCTAGGAGTTTTGACAGCCCTACTCACCCCACACTCTCCAACGAGCCATAGTCAATCCCTCTACTCATTTTGGCTCTCTACTCCCCTACTTCCCAGCGCCAGAACAACCCTCGCAGTTGCGTCATATGACGACGGCTGCTATAAGCAGTTTACGAATCAGGGGTAAAGTTGTGATTTCCAAAAGCGCTTTCATTTTTATCAAAGAGTGCGGAAATGGCCACCAATAACACACAAGAACCAAAGGATAAGAGGTCATTTCCGACCAATTAACGGACGCCATTGCCATAGTTTTCTATTTTTATTACACCTCATAGAATTCAGCCTACGAACTAGGTTAGGCTGATTATAAAGAACTGATTCGCGCTTACTTTTTGAAAAGTTAGTATCAATTTTCAGTTTAAGTAATAATAGAAGCAATCAGTTGGTCTCCAAATATCGAAATATCTGATTATTTTTGCCTCTGTGTCCATCTATGGTGGACTTTCAAGAATGCGCTAATTTAGGTTAAGACTTCAGAACTCAAATTATCGATTGGAATCTTTGGCCATTTCAGATACCTAATCAACCGATAAATAAGGGCAGTTCATTACGCAAACAAACTTACAATTTTCCTTTGGCGCGGTAATTTGTTTTATTTAAAGAATTCTAAATAAGTAGTTCTTTCATTTATAACTTTTTGCAGAACGAAAATCAAGACACTGAAAAATGAAAACAAGATTAATAGGAAACGCGACCTCCCGATCATTCTAGTACTGATATTCGTCTTTCATGCAAGTTCACCTGAACCACACATAACACGATTATATTTGGAAAATTTTGACCAGAAAATTTCTTCTTTTTCTGTTAACCAGTAGTCAATTGAAGTCAACAGTGTGTTAAAAGGACTGTCAAAAACCGGCCACTTACAGCAATTTTGCAGATTTTATCGTCGTAAAAACTTTTGAAGCGTGAAAACGCGCTTGGATCTTTACGGTTTCTACAATTTTCTATCTGTTTTTTCAGCACCTGAGCATTGTTATAGAATTACATGAGATTGTTGCGGGTCTTCTGATTTCCTAAAGTAGTGTCTGAAATATTACTCAGGTATGTATAGTCCAGGCGGTGAGTGTACTCAGAAGACTACAATAAACGCGGCCAGATCTCGTTTCAGAGGAGGTAAGGAAGATCTCGATAGAAGTATCTGCAAACGCTCTGCGACGGTCGAAGTCCCCGAACCGAGGGTTAAACATTTCAAAACGGCAATATCAACGAATAAAAAGAATTTCAAATAATTGCTACCATAACAGAATCCTTTCTTGCACCGACGAGCAAGATATTTAGTTTTTAATTATAATTTAGTTTTTAATTTAAAAGGGGACACCCATCGAACACTCTAATCCTTATTGTACCTATCTTTTGAAAACGACCTCTTGGAAAGGCATGAAATTGTATTGAATGCGATGTTGTAATCAGAAATTTGTACCAAAGTTATTTCATGTGTCAAAAAGATGCTCCGCCATCAACAAAATCTTTCGTTCAAATTGTCAACCAATAGAGTTCAGGAGAACCCTGTACAATTTTTCGTGAAGGATATTTGCCAGCAATGTTGCAGAGTACACATTTAACCAATTATATCCATATTATAGTGCAACAGTTTGACAAACCGTGAGAAATCAGGTATCAAGAGACGAGGGGACAATGATGTATAGAAAATAACGGTGAACAGGATGAACGGCAAAATAACCGCGAGGAGAAACAGAGGAGGACTAACGTTTCCGAAATAATCTGCGCAAAATATAGCAAGGAGATAAAGAGTCTGGATCCATTTAAGTGCATCCCGTTCTGATTGCCGCAAATTTCCATCGTTTTCTTACCCAGGAACTGATAATGTTTCGTATGCAAAACATAAAAAGCTATTTATAAATAAATGCTGTTGTTAGTCCGGATGAGATCGCTCAATGCATGATAAATTCACCACTCATCCTGTTATAAACCACTAACGTCTCACAGTCCAAGGGAGAGCAAACAATACCGGGGTACAAAATGCGCTTTTAATGGCACTATGGAAAGATAAAGGCTCGGGCGAGGAGGAGAAGGGGGAGGAGGAGTTAGAAAAGAGTAATAACAAAATGGAAGTCAGCACACAAGATTTGTCTAAGAGCGGAACAGTGTGAACAAAAAGCGAAAAAAACAAAAATTCATATCTAAAGCCCGATGGGGAATTTTATAATGTTGAGGAACACTTCTTCTTCCAAGCCGAACGTTTCTGTGGTTATAATATTCCTTATGGTACGGTGCCTGTGACATACACATGAAAAACAAAGACGTTGGTCATGCGCATTTAGTCGTTTTGGATACCGCTGCTACTGTTACGCATTACGGACCATCAACCAAAAACAAATGCGCAGGTTAAAACTGGAAATGTTATTGCATTGCGGGCTCTGCATAAATTGGTCCTCTCACAATCTTCTTTTAGAGGTGGCTGCCCATGGTAATGCAACCGCACAACGGTCTAAAGGACTTATTTTGCTGTTATTTCCTCAAAATGCGTCTGTGGTGGCTTAGGATATTGTAGGCTGCGCTCAAAAAAGGCCAATTAAACACCACAGTAACATATTGCACACAGTGTTTCTTCAACGTCCCCTTGGTACTGTGGGATCGCGTTTGACCGACAATATCGTACTTTTTGATATTCAGCTCAATGTATCACAGTTTACACGAAACAGGGCTTTTTAAGCAAAATATAAATATAGTTTTCGGGTTGATCCTGCCACTATTTCGAGATCCTCCATCCATTTAGGGGGGTGGTTGTGTTCTGCGCAGGAGAGTAAACGAACTGGCAAAGACTTTGTCTAAATTCATTTCGTTCATCGACCTATCGGTCACCTTCCAATGGTAAGTCCAAATGCGAAAGGTCGGAGACCAACGTGAGGACAGGGGCCAGATTGATATCTGACGTCGCCTTTGTTTACGCACAGCTGAGGATTTCACCCAACCCGCACACATCAGACTTTAGTGACTTAGATTTAACATCGTTCTGAGTCGTCACTAGCTTTATATCAGGATGAAGTCAGGTAAGGTAATTTGAAAAAAGAGAAATGCATCAGCTGAAAAAATTAGAGGTCAATGTTCAAACAGGTAAAGTAACGAGCAAGGTATATCTAACTAGTCAACTCAAAGATCGCCCAATAAAAAAGCGAATTTTACCACATTAAGACTCTGTGCAACCGGACTTTCCATTCCGTACTTTAATAAGCTCATTGTTTTGGACTAATGTCATGGACGTTTTAACATTCCTTGAAATTAGTATTTGGCAAAATGTGAAGGAACGTTGTACTTCCTCTGATAGGATATTAAGCTATTGACTAAAAGGCGAAATTAGCCCCATTTTAACATTCATTTTAGTGAGTCCAAAACAAACCTGACATTAGAAGTCACCTCGGAAATCACAAAATGCCGCAGGAAAACACCCATTAGTATGTTTAACAAACCTTTTTGTGAACACTTCCGCCACTGACGGACAAGCACGAGGCGCGTGATCAGACGCCCCTGTCGCAGCAGTGGACAGTTATGCAAAAAGCTTGCGTGCTCAACACGCGTGGATAAAGTTCTTTGGTGAACGCGTTTAGCAAGATCGTTTAGATTTACATGGTTGGAATGATATGTTACCGTGACCTCAATCCAAGGTCTACCTCCTGCATGAGGCGGGAATATTGAGATTACATGCCTGAGAGGGTTTTAAGGGTTGTCCTTACTAGCTGGCAAAGAAAACTTATAGGCGAGTGACTCAAACGTTTCCCTCTAAGGTCACGTTGTAGCAGAGCGACAACGCACACCCAAGCGTGGACAGGCAGTGGATAAAGTTGCCATTTGCTTAGCAAGAATTGTCAATGCAAGCTAAATGTAATTTTCTACAGAATGCACCCATTGAAAACAGACGAGGAAACTGAGATGAATGACTAGTTTTCATTACGAATGTTGTTCTCTTGAAATGTTCATAAACAATGATTCTTATCTTTTTTAATTCCATGATGTTGAGTATGCTGCCGTGAGATATTTGTGGCGTTTAAATTTACAATAAACTCCACAAACAGTAAGTATGCATGTGATACTGTTTTGGGAGAAATATATAAATAAGAAAGGGCACAAAGATAAAACAAAGAAGCGACTTTTACCGAAAGAAGTTTGTTAAAGGTCTGACGTCGCCAGTAGTTACCTTGCCTGCATATTAATTGCCAAAATGTAACCTAATTTACCTCACACTTGTGCAAGATTTACAGTTAAAGATATTAGTCTTCTTCTCCTATCTATTAGTTATCGTTTCTTCCTCAACTTTTAGCTATTATTTGATAGGAAGCACAACATTAAATGATAACGATTAACAGGTCAAGTTCGAGAATGGTTAAGGGCTGGCGATCGGCCCCAGTTAGACCGTACTGAGGAAGTATGCAAAGATAAGGCATGTTTTACCTGGCACATCAGTTAAAAGCCATTCAGCTAAGCGCGCCGTTGGTTCTCTTGTTTTTCGGTTATTGAAATGGTCATGAAATGTCTAAACGTGGAAGGGATGATCTGGAACTATGCTTTTTCGGTAGTGCAGATAGAAAGGGAAAGAAAGATACACGCGGAAATATATGTTCTTCGTAGTATAGGTTGCGCGTAATTCCAGGGAGTCAAGGATTGACTGTGGGTTAGAGTTGTGGTTGGTGATAATGTTTAAATTAGGGAATAAGTACCCTCACTGGCATTTGGAGTGAAACTATCTGCCATACGGAAATACCTAATATCCTGTCGTATCGGGAGGAAACTATGCAAGTCAGTGGTCTAAAATGAACTTTACTTACCTCTGAGCAATCGCCATTCAAATAAAAGGAAGCTTGTTATAATATCTGTCAGTCCTAACAAACTGCGACCTAAATTAAAATTCATGTCTACCGGTGAGACTCGAAATCAGTTAGCAGGTGATATTTGAATTGATCCATTTTGGATGCTTTGATCTGTTTTCCGATCAGGAGTTCTGATTATTTAAGGCTACACTCTTTCCCCATTCTAGTCCTTGTTATATGTTGATTAGATTTATTCACATATTAGGGGTCACGTGAAAGGCTGGTTGTCTTGAGGGGGGATTTTTACGGCGGCATATCTGTTCATATCGATGTTTGACTATTTAATGGGGATTCAGCAACCAATTCAACTCACGGTAAACTCATAAGTATGTCCTTTCAGAGTCCAGACCATAGGTGACGGACGGAGAAAAATGAAACATAACTACCAATTTGATCCTCTGATGCTGTATATCGTCCGTATATGTGCAATTTATCATGCAGTCCAGTGGGATTACAGTTGTGATTACGTTGAGATTGCTTTAATAATCACAAGAGAGAAATATTTAAATTGAAAGAGACGGTGGCAGACCCCTGGGGGGGGGTTTGTGGCGCAGGTGGAATTAATGAGAAATGCGAACCCACTCCGTCCCGAGGCGACTATTTCGCGGTATAGGAATTTGCATCCCTAATAATCTGCGGAATCAAAAGTAATTGTTAATTCTCCACAATCTTTCCCAATATTTCCTGACTTATGAGAGCCTGAAAGTGGAATTTTATTGGGCGTTTTTCGTCCTCATCGTAGATAGTTTAGTGAGAGGACTGAAAAGTATTTTCCACCTGCATATGTTCGCTGCGCCGCATTTCTACATTTTCCAAGAACAAAAAAGAATTTTATACCGATACTTCAGAAGATGGGCAGTGCTTGTTTTTACACATTGTTCACCATATTTGACAGTGGCCATATGTTATAATTTCGTTGATATTTAGGGAAAGTATTTTTGGAGTTGCGGATCTTAAATTATGAGTTATAACACTGATCAGATAACTGGATTATGTTGAAAGTCTTACCGACCGACAAAATGCGTTACTAATATCTATGCTCAGAACAATAAGCATAATGTTCCGGTTACCGATCACTCTTCTTCGTAATCTTCTTCTTGTTCACTGTTACGCACCCTTTCGCCAAACATTTGTTTTCACTCGTTTTTGCTCCTAGACCAGAGGACCTACAACAAGGAGTCAAGTTAGTTTGATCATGAAGCTAAATAATGAAGCGGTTAAACACATAGACCAGAAATGTACAACTTCAGGAAGAACTGACATTGGCTGACCCTGCCGGACTTTGGAATGCGATACAGAATTTCGGTTTTATACTAAATGTCTTTCTTATCATAGTCAGTCAATCATGATTCAAACTCAGACTAAAAGACCATTAAGCTTAAACGTCGGTACAGGCAGTCATTGATCCAAGCGTTCTATAGTCAGTACACGGACTCACACTCTGTCGGGTGCGACCGGATAGGGTTAGTGACATCTGCGAAGAAATTCATCTATCTGACTGAAATGAAGGTCGCTGCGCAGCGTCCAGCTGTTGCCGTGCACTCTTATCTAAACCCTATTAATATGAAGAATTTACTGGCGACGATAGAGGAACAGTCCTGACTGAAGTCTTCCCGCATGCTGTTTAACGTATGGTTTCCAGAAGGGGCAAGTAAACTGGCAATGGCCACTCGCGCCTTTCGTGACTTTTAATGAATACCTACTCCTCGCTAGGTGACCTTCTAAAGGCGTTTTGCATTAGTTCCCATGAGAAGGCAGAGCGTCAGTGTTCGTGCTTTAATCAGGCCAGACGGTTCAACATTAATATTTGCAACATTCCGTCGATCGCCTCACTGCACACTTTAGATAAATGTTCAGAAAGTGTTGGGTCAATTTTCCTTTTAAGTTAAAGTCGGAGCGACTGCTGTAACGATACCATTATTAGCGCAGTACAAAATGAAGAGTTCTCAGGACGTTAGCCTTAAAATGAGTGCAGCGAGACTCTGGTAGTTTCATCTGGAAGCGCATTTAGGATACAGCCACAACCGAAACTCGGGTCGCGGGCCAAATCTCCATGTGTTTTGTAGAAAAGCATGCTTGGAGTCACGAATGTTCCCATGTAAGGATTCATGGGACTTGTTGGCGAACTAAAGTTTGCTTTCGATAAATTCCCATCAAGCAAGCGCATGTATGCTGAAACGAAGAGCAAGAAAGGCATTTGAGTGATAAGTGAAAATGATTGAAATTCGTTTTTTTCACATAAGTGGGGTTTAGGGACATGGCTACTTATGGCAGCCCCACCATATTTCCACAAATCGTGTTTGTAAAAAGACGGACATTAATCGCTTCCTCCTACCTCTAAAATGTTTTTTGGGTAGCGGACACTGTCAGATGAAAACTGTTTGAAAGCAAACGTATGCCGACAAATGATCTTTGGAAAGAATCCGCCTCCGGTTTTGGCAAATTAACCATTGACAAAACAACATTTTCACTTACTTAAGCAGAAATATGGAGATTTATTTGAAGAGTCTTTCATCTTTCTACGCTAGTCTTGTTTCAAGAAAAGCAACCAAAGTATTACGCCTTTCTTTATTTGCTGTAGACATACTCATTTTATTTTACCGCCTGAAAAACTAAAGTGTTGTATTTCCTGTAAAAGGACGAAGAAGGTAACATTTTTAAAGATTTTTAAAGCCGATGTGCTTACATCGTAAAACACAGAATTATTTTATGCATATTTTGAGCCCAAAGCGTGCTTTTGTTTGTTTTTAGTTTGCGAGCTAGAAGACATATATGTTCTTAAAAATGAATTTTTATGTTTACTCATAACTTTATAGAAGATCTCCTAAATGATCCGGAAAGACGTAAATAAATGATTTCTACCCTACTAATGCCATTGTCCCATTGCACTTCCTGACTATTAATTTTTATAGCCTAAAGACGTCTTCCGGTAGGGCTCGAGAGTTAGTGCCCGCGCCGTATTACATATAGCCTTGAATTAACTTCCATGTGGCTTGGTTTGGAGTAGCAATGATGTTAGGGTTGTTCCATGGTTAGGGGGTTTGGGTTATAGCTGGAAAGGTTAGAGTTAGGGCTTCAGTTAAAACAGAGTAATGCCTATCCACATGGAATTTAGAGCACAGCCACATGCAGTACAGGGTACTCATTCCCATGTCCAACCCGTGTTCCCAAATATAGGATCTGGAAAAGACGTGATATCCTCCTAGGTACGTTGCGTGTTTATTTTTGCTAGCCAACTAGCTCTTATGAGTATAAAGAACAAGTGACCAAATCTCCATTACCAAACGACTCATATTCCTTGAGGAGTTAGAGACCTAAGCAAATGGCCGGCACAAGATCATTTATGAGAACTATGTCTCACGTTAATAAATTTTTACACCTTTTGGTGCGATATGGCATATTCAAAAGAAAACCCTTATCGATTTCCCTTATCTTTCATATGTCTTTGCTCGACCAATTCCCATATAAAAGCACTGGCCGGCAAAAATGGTGCGTTTCAAAGTATTCTGTATAATAGGTGGTCTAACTCATAAAACGTTAACCGAAATTCCGAAATGCGCTTATTTCGGAAAGATTAACTAAGAAAGCCTCTAAAACTAATCATCATGCAACGTAATTTTATGATAATTTAATTACCTTAGGATGCCAGATTCCGAACGAAATTCATTTCGGCCACACGCATAAATTGCACCATGTAAAAAATGACTCCCTATGTAGTATGCATTTTTCTCATTGATTTTCGATGCCTTTGGAAATTCAATTATATTTTATAAAACACGTGCATATAAAATCCATTCTTTTTTCTCATTCGGTGGCAAATTACATCTTCTTCCATTTTTATACTCAAAGGATGGGTCTAATTCGGTTTCTAAAACTTTTCCAATTCCCAAATAATTTTGAACCCGACCGGCCGCTGCACTTGTACCTAAAATTTCGAAACTAAGGGCTGTTAAATTTTCCGCTTGCAGAAAGCCATACATTTCTTCACGTTATTAAGAGGAGACCATATCGGGTTCAAAGAAATTAGCAGTGGACTTGAGCCATATTGTTAACTTAACAAGCCGTATTGGTATATGCAGACATGACGTCTTATGAACGTTCATTTCACGGTATTAAACATTCTCACAAATAGACCCTTTTTAGAACCGAATTAAACTCTTCCCTTGAGTATATAAACGGAAGAAGACGTCATTTTCTACCAAATTTGCAAAGAAATGAATATGTTTATGCATGTTTTCCACAAAATATAATTGCATTTTCAAAGGGCGTCAAAAATCAATGGACAAAATGAATGCTGCGTAAGTAGTCACTTATTGTAGAGCATAGTTTTGCGTGCAGCCAAAAAGACATTCGTTCGGAAGCCGGCTTACATTGCAAAGTCTTGGAGGTTGCTCAGAAGGATGCCAGTTCTATAGAACACTTTTTATTTTTTTAATTTCAACTACTTCGTTGAATGTATCCTTTTAACTGTCTTCGTTAGGGAGCACAGTTTGTGTGTAACCATTACATATAGTCGGTTCACTTTATCACATCACTTCCTGTGTGTTTGAAGATTGTCATATATGAAGTTTTCCGATTAATAAAAAGGATTGGCTATGTTTAGGCAAGAGGTCTGCAAGATCCTTACCTCATAAGCGACTGATTGGAGGATATCTTAGATCCACGTACCTTGGTCGGTACGTCCAATGTTAAAAAGGTTGCCTCTAGTTAGATTGGCTGGGGAATTTTCTAACTTCAGAACACTTGATGCAGGTTCTTGCGGAAAAAGATGCTTGGTTTGCTGATCGTCAGTGATAATGATGCGAATGTTTGCGAAAAACTAAACAAGCCTTTGGAAAGGCGCACCTGAACCAGTTTTTTTAAATTCTTAACGCAATCCAAATAAATTTCAATATGATAGTGAGCCCCGACTGTACAGCCGTGCTTGCATTGATGAAGTTTTGCCTGAGGTTGCATTGAACATAAAGAGTCCAAGTTGTGCCTGGTTTGTGTCGGCCCTATGTTATCTGACCCTTTTTTCAGTTCTCAGGAAGATTTACTATAAAAGGCCCCATAATGGCTTAGTGATGGCAAGCTATAGAAGTCACACTTTATTACTTACGTATTTTAAGAACGACCTTATGCGGATAATCTCCAATTCAGATAACAAGTGATTGCTGACTGTTTAAGAATACGGGATATTCGCAATCATTTCACAATATATAGTGAGAGATTTTCTGAAAAAATAATCTGCGAAATAACAGAGAGATAGTGACCTGACCTTAATATGTAGACGGCCTCGTAGGAGCCTGTCTTAGGCTAAAAGGTACCACGGGACGAGAATACCCCGTAAGATAATCGGTGAACGCGTTTCCAAAATAAGTTGGTATCCACGAATGAGCAATTAACTCAAGTGGTAAAGCATTAAACTTAATAACGCTTAATACCGAAAGAATGCAGGTTAAAGGTTGAAGTGCCGGATAGGCCGAGTGTGAGTTAAGCCAATTTACGATAGCTAATATGTCCCAAAGCACAACAGGCAGAACATGTCCCGTAATCCGATCAGTCAATGCACTTACAGCATAAATGCTTTTCCTGTTAAACGGAATCTTTTGATGGTAGGGGGCGCTCACCGATCGTTCATACGGAACTCACTCGTTCCGTTGTGCCTTAAGGGCTCTCTCTCGAGCCCAACCAGCAGCCGCACAGCGGCGCATGATATATAGGCAGAATGGAATCTTTTGAAGAAACTTGAAATTATTTCCTCTTTGTGATAAAACGGGTGTGCAAGTAAACGCCGTAGGCCTTTTTACTCGTGACTGCATGTAAAAATACTAGAGCCGGCTTAATAGCCTTTTACTCCTGAGGTGTGACTGTAAAGCATGTATTCTAATGCAGCTGCAAAGTGTGAGGAAAAATTTGAAGTTTATTTTAGGAATATGAATTGATGGTTTGAACGAGCTCCAATTAGAAATTCATCATTAACGCATCGTGAGAACTCCTGCGCCGATACCCGAAAGGCGTATTCGGTGAAACAGTTTTCCATTTAGAATATAAATGGTCCTTTGGCAGAAACATTCGTTAGGACAGAGACGTAGACGTGGAAAGTTTAAAACTTCAAAGAACGAGAGTGTGGGAAGGGTAAACAAAATTAATTAAAGTGCTCTGCAGACCAAACTTTAGGACAGCGTTTTAAACTTCACACTCAATAAGGCTTTCATTAGGAGCTGCAGACGGTCGTTAAACCATAACATGCGAAATCTGTCGGTTTTATCACCATACATTTGCGTGAACGCTTTGCCTTTTCATAGTTAAACTTTAGTCTAAACAGCCGCTCTTAACTTTTTATATTTGGCGTGTTTTACTGCCGTGCCTGACGGGTTCTCATAGGCTTTTTTCATTTGATTGTGCTTACTATGAGACAGTATACTGAGCAAAATGTATCTCACGACAACAACTTCAGTAAGGCTTTTCCGCAATTTGCACCTACTAGATAGAAAATCGAAATTAAGTGTTTGTTGTACCTAACTCATTAGCTTATGTACATAACCAGGAACATTGAATGTGTTCCAAAACTTTTCGATCACAAGTAAACTGCATAGAAGTTTGCCTACACAGTACAACGCCATATTTGGCGGGCAATAAGGCACGAATATCTAAACGTTATGGACGGTGCATTTACTTCTGGCCATCCAACTTGCTACGCAGAAGACTCCTTTGCACTTCGTAGTAGTTTACATTTATAAACCACGATACCATTTGTCATTTGGCAAAAAGTAGCTGTAACGTTCGTAGATGTAAATTTAGACTAACTCGACTGTTTTGTGAGGTGCATTCCGTGATTGTCAGGGGCGCGAGAGTTAACATGAAGGTCAAGGAATGCACCAGTCAGGACAAATATAGTAGATGAAATGCATTATGAAATGTCAACTGAAATTCCGAAATTCTGGTTACTTGAGTAGGGTCCTAATACTAGCTGCCACACAGTACAATCACAAGACTTTTTAACCCCATGACAAAGCTGGCTATTTAACTCGTTTCTTTTCGGCTGCTTGTAAAAATTACATATTAATTAGTACAACCATTTCGTATTATGTTTCGGCGCTCTTACATATTTGAATATATTATGTGGCAAACATGCCGAAACATTTATTTACGCTCACCTGTTGGAAAATTACGCCTTCTTCATATTTGGTTCTTGAAGAAACGGCAATTTATCATTCAACATTTTGTACTGATGAGGTTTTTAAGATCGTAAAATGTCTACCCATAAAGCACAGTATCCGTCAATTTGACAACGCTGTCTGTAGAATGTAAACATAGGCCACGTCCACTGCGAAGTCAACCAGGTGTTTATGACGTCCTCTTAGTAGCATAATCAGATGGGTGATTTTCATACGGGGATGATATACAGATTGTAGTCTGAAAACCTGAGTGCATTCGCAACGGCAGATCAGGTTCAAACTTATTAGAGAGTCAAGGTTTTCTAAAACCGGAAGATACGCTTCTTTCAATTATATAATTTAAAGAGGCGTATTTGCTGCCTAGTAAGTATAAAAAATTATGTTCGGCCTCTTCTACATAAAATGTGTTTGAGGATATCGAAAATCATTCTTTAGAATGGGCAGTTTTTGCAATTGGCTGAAATGAAGCTTGTTAAAGAGCCGGCATCCTGCCGTGACTAAAACATCTAGTTAGTCTTAAGACTCTACTCAAGCAATATGCTTTTATCGAAAACCCACTCTAGGATTTTAGTAAACATTCGACTAGGTAGCACGTTTACTGTGTATTCAAAATGCGCGGGATAAAAACTTAAAGTGTCAATGGTAAAAGTGTCGTAATAAACTACCATGGCTCCTTCCTCTGCTCTTGCAAAACGAAAAAAGTAAAGGCAATCGTATGACTCCGACGCGGGAACAGCCTTTTTTAAGTAATAATGGGGTTTTATATCTGTTTTGCTTCTTTTAATGCGCCTACACAAAGAAGACTTGGAATAAGACTATTTTTTACAAGAGATAGAATGCACACATACTGATTTCAAACTGGAATCGCATATTCTAACTGGCAAAATCAACCCTTGTGAAATAAACTGCCTTTTTTGAATAGATGAGACGCTTTTAGATAAAATATTTTTATAGGAAAAGTCTAATTAACCGAAATGTCTTTAGGTTAAACTTGCATATTAAGAGAAAGAGGGATAATTTGAGGATAAATTGCGCGAAAAAACGCTCATTTTGCTTTTTAAACAAAAATGCAAAAATATGTCTTCCACATCATTATTATTTCAAATGGACAAAAAATCGTGTATCGGAGACTTTGCTACTTTTTCCTCTATGTATATGCCGGCTAAGGAACTTTTTCGTCTGTGAGCCATGACGGGTGGAATGTGCTGCATATTCAAAAACTTGCGCTTCTTCGGAGTTTGAAATCGCTATATCTACGTTAAGGTGTTCTCGAAAAGGAAAAGAACAAGACAGTTCAGAATGAAATGTCTTCTACAGCGAATAATCACGTTTCAATGGAGAAAGACAATAACAAAACTCCCAGAGATCACGGCTTTCTGAAACACTAATCTAAATCTAAGTAAAGGAGGACTGGATACCTACGAAATAAGAAACTTGTGAAGAACAGAGCATTGTGCACATACCTCAGTCCAATATCAGATCGACCCCGACTATCACGGCGATATCGCATCGCTGGTGTCAGTCTGATATGATGTACATAGGATAATGTCTGGGTTGGACCAATTCCTAATCCGGTTGTCTTTCACAAATAAACTTATGGTTATCTCGGGCTGCATGCCCAATTAGGAGTAGGATGCTATCGTCACTAATAACTGTCATCTTGAAGAAGTGAGCGATATAACATACCACCTATCTTGTCAAATGGTCGTGGGACAGTTTATTTCGTTGCACAGCCAACTAACTTCTTAGGGGTTTTGCAAGCTATGATAGTGTCAATAAACCCGACTGTCAAATTCTTCACGTGATAACGAAATAGTGGTTAGTTAGGACCATTGGTGTGCTGGCTCAATCTTCCAAGTTGCGTTTGTCGGAGTGAAAAGCCTGGGAGATAGTTACCGCGACAACCAAGAAAACACCAATCAAACCCTGCAAGCAAGAGAATTAATCTGACTTGAGAAACTTCGTCGTCATCTACCAAACGAGTATGCCATTGTCTAGATCCCTATGCCTTCCTACCTACCTGCAGATGACAAAAAGTTCATGACATTGATTAATTCTTCGACCTTTGTTGCTGAAGGAAAAATTTATTAAATCTTCCCTTTCCTGCTGCCATTGGACGTCTCGGTTGGAGAAATGTCCTCCTCGACATACCTGAGATCGGTAAGTCAGGCGTGAACACACATCTAAAGAGCAAGTGCAAGTGAGTACCCTATAAAGCATTTGAGAAGTTTTAATAAAAAGGTCTCGATCCTTTGTATGCAATAATTATGAATACATGGAAGACAAATGAAGTCCGCGGAATTTTCTTTTCTGATCAGCGCTTCTAACATTATCATCGAGCAAAAGTAAATCCCTTGATATGCTGGAGCTGCTAATGGATCGAAGTCGAAATTAGTTTTTGTAACTTTGAACTTGAATTGACGCGAAAACTGCCTCATCAGGGGTATTAATTTGGAGATAATTCTTTGTCTAAAACGCAAAAACCAGAACTAACGATCCGAAAAATTTCGCCTCTTTTACGTGCTTGCATATGTATAGCTGCTGCAAGTCCTGCACTTCACGCATTAATGCTAAAGTAAGACCCTGGAACTCTGACCTACCGGTAGTTAATCCTATTGCCGTATATAGTTACTCTGTATCTGCATTCCACACAACGTTGTGTTAAAAGTACGCACAGGCAGCGTCTGTACGAGATTAATAATTATTTACTTACTCTGAATGCCTCACCACCTTTGTGTGTTTAACGGCGTCAAGACTGTGTGTGTGTGACGCGTAGGCGAGTTGTCGAACTTTGTTAGCCACTTTGGCCCAACCCCAGCTTCAGGTTCATCACCGTCTCGGAAAGCGAAGTGGTGCACAGCAGGAAGGGGATACACTGAGTTTGACCCTGGGGAATTCGTTCCCACTACCCTTAAGCGTATCCTTAATATAAACTTTCTGGCGAGCTTTGTAAATATCTCGACGCGTTAAACGCCATGGCCTGGAGAGCCAGGCTCGTCGGTTCCCTCCTCTACATGTGGCCTCTTTGCACTCCAGCAACATTTAAAAGTCGAGGAATTCTTTGCTTCTGTGAAAACCTGCTGCACCGCGTACGGAGCAGGCGTGTGTAGCACAGTTAGGTTGCCTGTTTAGTGGTGTTAGCCACTGCGCCAGGTCCTGCCTCCGGTCTTCCTGACTGTATCTTGATACTGAGGCCAGGGATGCGGGGGAGAGAGAGAAGGAAGAGAGAAAGAAGACTTGCTGCGCAAGTCTGCTATCACTATACACTAATTCACGCGTGAGTCGTGCTGCGGAAGACGCTTTGAGCATCGTCGTTGGCAACGGTAGCACTGACGCAAATTCCGCAGTTTTGCACCAAAACGAAAAAAGACTCTGAAATAGGACATATTGGAGGTTGATTATGTTGCAGTTTGCAGTGTGTGGGCCATATCGTTTCAGTTTAAACCCTATGTTAAGAAGCTGTTCATAATCTGGACACATAATCTTTTCTCGCTTAGAACGAGAGGAATGTTATATTTTTTGTATTTTAGGAAGGCTCCAAAATTCAAAAGTCCCTTGACAAGCGTCCATCTCGATAGCTTTAGGAAGCCCCACAAAAACGAAAATAGTGTGCTAAACAGGCCAGATAAGTGTTTGGGGGTTGTGTTAATGGAAAGAAAATATTAGTTGGGGAAACTAGAAGAGATCTTCTCGGGTCTCACTAAATTCTTGAAATACGAGAAAGACAAAGACCGCGCCGAGGCCGTCGAATGTCCGTTGACGATGGTTCTCAAAGCTTTCCACCGAGAATGTAGTCTGTCTGGCAAAGAATATGAGCGACTGAGACCTATGAGGACGCCGATGACCAGAATGTACGGCATACCAAAGCCCACAAACACGGATTACCCCTATGACCAATCTTGGATACGAGGAAGTCGACATATTACAGTCTTCCTAAACGGCTGGTCAAAAAAATAAAATTGTTTCGAAGTCATTCGTTCCTTTAGCGTTCGAAGAGCTCCGACGTATGGTGGATGCTATCACTAGTCGTATCCACACTGTTTACTTACGTATTAGTGGCAGAAAAAATAAACTACCTGTGTGACGTTATCCACAACACGAACTACCCGATAGGCATGACAGTAAAAAAACGTTAAAAGAACAACTAACACGTCGCACACAAAATGTTCAGTTTCTCCATAATGGTCAACTGTACAGGCAAATAAACGGCGTGGCGATGGACTCACCGCTTGATCCGTCGCTCGCAAGTGTTTTCAGGGGGTAAGTCGAGAAGACATAATTACAAAATGCTATTAATAACCTTGACTTCTACGGTCGGTACGTAGACAATAGTTTCCGCCCGGTGGATTGTACTACCGACACCGACGCCCTGGTTCAAAAGTTGAACAGTGCATATCCCTCGCTGAAGTTCTCTGCAGAGTTTAAGGCAGGTAACGAAATCGCTTTCATCGATGTTTTTCTGCACAAACAGGGGTATGGATCTATCCGAAAATAAACCTGGACTGGACAACATACTAACTTCTACGGTTTTGTTCGCGTTAATAGTAAACTCAATGCAGTCCAGAGATGGGCAGCTTGAGTCGGCCTACCTGCTTCCTTGAGACCATTGAGGCAGGACTCCACCAGCCGTAGAACATACTCAACGAAAATGAATAGCCAGAGAGATTTATCCTCCGAAATATAGGGCCGCACACTGTAAGGCTTGTCATGTCAACTGCTGTTAAGAAAGACGCGTATGTATGCCTGCCTTTTCTAGGGGACTCAGCAATCCACCTAGAAAGACGACGTCCAAAGACAGCGATCACTAGCGCTTTTCCTGCAGCGAATTTACGCGTATATTTCACAAACTCTCCCCTCCTATGCTTGGGAGTTAACGAACGACTACTTTTGTAGGTCGCATCAATGTGTATTTAGTCATTCACTCGCTCCAGCGGAGCGGCATGCATCGGCCGTACGACGAGACGCCTAATAAATAGAGCAAGTGAAGGCGTACCGGCCTGGCCAGGCAGAGATGAAAACAGACCGATTTCGAGTTCTGTTTTCACACATCTTGTCGATACGAATCACCGAGTTGATGCGCGAGGAGCCTTTCTGGTTGACTACTGGACACCAGTAAACTCCCCCAGAGGTGTACGCCAACGGGTGTTAGCTACATACAACCGTGGCAGTGTAAATTCGGCCTGCGAATCCAATGCCGTGTTGTAAAAAGACGTTGGCACTGGCGCTCTGTCTTCCGTGGCCAACGCAGACCCCAGATGGTTATCACCCCCCAGCCCAACCCCCTGATGACAGTGATGTGTACTCCACTTCCTCCACCTACAAATATCCCTCACAGCCTATGCCATCCCGTTGCTCAATGATTATAGTACGCCAACCTCGTCATGTAGGTGACGTGAGAACGGCGAGTGTTGATAGCCCCGGAGTCATTTATGAACACCGTCAACTTCTCGTATTCTCAATGTCTAACTGTATTGGCCTGATAATGAGTTACCGACAACACGTATTATATATTTGTTAAGGATTAATCTGAAGAAAGTGCATGAGTTATTTCATAATTACACATCGTAGCTTTAGAACCACACTTCTTTTGCCCCTGGCACCTACGACGCGGTTGGAAGCATGTGCTTTCGTCTATCGAGAGACAGAAACCGGTGCACATTCAGCCTCGAGGATGGCTAATCAGAGGAGCCCATCAACTCCGAAGTCACCCAATAAGCTCACCAAGTTAACGTAGACCGATTCTCTTGTGAGTCATTCACACTCACATCACTCTTGCGGTCAGACGCGCTCCCAAGCCCAGAGCCGGCCGTGTCTGGGGTATTCTGATGGTCATTACGTTTCTGTACAGAATGCGCGGCTTCTGTTGGTGTCTTCTCCCAACGGAATTATTGTGGTACTCTGTGTACGCATACTGCTTAGACGTCACTCCTCTGGTGAAAAATATTTTGACAAGTTGTATTCGCCAGTCAAAATGAATGTTATGTTCCCAAAGTACGTCCCAATATTGCTCAAACCTTCTAAGTCCGCAGCATACTGCAAAATTCACATTCAAAAATAATTATAGCGAATGCCATATAGTTGCGTCGCAACACTGAGACATACTTAGGCTGACGTTTGCGTGGACCAAAAGTAATCATGCCAAAGGGAATTTTTCACGATCAAAGTACAATGATAGCATACGGATATTAAAGCATATACGCAATCTGGCGCGTCGGTTGTCCTCAGTTATAATAGGGTTATTTAAGAAAAGGAGGTTAGAATTTGTGCTAAGATTAGGATTAAAAGGGTTAGGGCTACTGCTAGAGTTAGAGTTGGAGTTAAGGCACCGGAATACGTATCTGCCTGGAATTTAAGCGCACGAGACTCCATGAAGCCTGATAATCTCTTTGTCCGGTTACCAACCTATTAATAGAATGTCGTAGACTTGAGCCTTCGAAGAATAAAATTTTAATACCATCTCAAAATTCCGGCAAAATATGTGTAAAGGACGGTCAACGTCCGAAGAATTGCAGTAAAATGTCATTTCGCAAGTCCGCTGCGCCACGTAACAGCAGAAACACCGGCGAAGCACTAAAGGTCATTGATAAATTTCTATGTCAGTCGTCGGGTGGGGCCTCGGTTATCCTCCTCCGCGTGAAGTCACAGGATAGAAACACCAACTGCAGCATCACACCCCTAAACTTACAGAACAAAAAAATTAAACCTGCCCGTCACTTCATTTTATGACGATCCAAAAGTTCGTGTATCTGATCCCGTAAAGCCGACCATGTAAATCTTCAGTTATGTGCTTAGTCGAAGTCAGCAACTGTTCCAGATTGAAACCGAAGGTCTGGCTGTCTTTAGAAATCCAGCGAACTATTTGACTATTTGGGTGTTATTGGAAATGTTGTTGCCCAGATATGCGAATTTGTCCACCAAAGTGAGTTTTGTCCCGTTAATGTTGACCTGGGGATGTTGTGTTCGTCCGCTAGTGCTGATGGGTGCATAGCCAAGGTCTTCTGTGTTGATGGTCAGCCCTAAATTTGCGAAGTCTAAGGCGAAGAGGCCCATGCTTCTTTGCATAGCCGCTTCTGTCGCGACGTGAAGTGCACAGTCGTTAACAAAGAGGTAATAACCAGTGGTCATATATGTCCTCATTAGTGACTACAATGGTAAGGGTCTGGCGAGGGACCCAAAACAGGCACGACCAGCCAAAGGTGCCTGTCTTACGCGAAAGGTGATACTTGGAGTTTTACGGGCGGGGCCTTTGTTTGCAGAGGGGAATGGCAAAGTATAGATAATTGGTAAATTCATTTTTCGGGCGGAAACGTTTTAACGCATTGACCTATAGCAACCGAAACTAAGCAAGACAACTAACAAAATAAACATTAGGTGTCTACAACAATCGCTTTGCATCCCTCTGAGTCGATGTCCTTGTAGATAATGCACCAGGCTGTCTACAAAAGACGACCCATCCTTGAACGATGAAACACCAAACCGACATAATCGTGTCGGATTAAAACCCGCTTAAATAAGTATAGTTGCTATTCTTTGTATGCCACAGATGCATGGGGTCCTTCACGCGACCCTTACCGCTACCAATCGTCACACCGTTGCTGTCCTCTCGGGCTATTGTTTCTTCAGTCTTATAATGCCTTCAGGCGGTAGACATCTCCCGAAGTCGTTGTTTCACCGGGCGTTTAAGACGTACGCAGGTAGGTTTTTCTCTTTGGCCTCGTGATTGATGTTGGTCGTGAGTAACCTATTCTTCCCCAGAGCAAATTGCTGATTTTGTCGTCTTTGTCGTCGAACCAGTCCTGTCGTCGATGGGGTGTGCTATTATGGACGTTAAAGGCGTTGGATTCGACAGCCTCCCGTGCTTGGCATTACTGTGTCTCCACAGTGACACACTTCTTCCAGGCGGCAGGCCAGTTGATTGGTGAAATCTAATCGGAGATAAGGCACATTCAACAGAACAATGTTTAGCTTGCATGACAGCCGTTTACCTTGTAATCTCCTGTTGGGCTGGTGGAGGGGCCTCATCTTGGAAATGACGACGCGGTGATCCGTCCAGCCGTGGACATCGAAAATTGCCTTGGTCGTCTACACGTCACAGCAGTCTCATTTCCGGACGAACATGTAGCTGCAATCGTTGTGTCGCGACGGTGGGTGCATCCGCGTTTCCTTCTTCCGTTCCTGAAGGTGGGGAAGGTATCGTCCTGGAGGAGATGGGGAGGGGTTTACAGCAATCCTGCCCGAGCAGCACGGCCTGTTCCACCAAGGAGGGTCACATTGTCCACTTTCGGCAAAATCGCTAGGAGGGTGTGTGCGTGTTCAGCTCGTCAGAGCTGATCATTGGGGGTGTGGATGTTGGCGATGGGGGTTAATTTAGTCTCCCTAAGTTACGGGCACAGAGTCACGAGAAGTTGTTGATTCTCTTCGGCAGACAGGGCAGTCGCCACACGTTTCCGTTCGGAATATCAAAGGCGACGCCAGCATCATTGGCAATTAAATCCTCCAGTTGGCTCTGTTTTAGTAAGTGGGTTTCGCCAATGGCAACGATGTCCACATTTTAGGACACCAGCTCTAAAACAACCAGCGCCGTTCTTCCTCCCGATTGGTTTGCTCTTGGCTTGCCTAAAAGAAAAATAGCATTCCTGGCTTTAAGATCAAACACACTCCTTCTTGCAGTCTGTAGGATGGGGACATGGACTGCTGCTTGTTGAGCTGTTTCGACCACCAGTTTAACATCTGCAAACCCTGATCAGCTTGCAAAAAACATGAATCCCCAACAGTTGTTTAGGGCATCTCCTCCGAACCTTTCCCCATGAAGACCTCAGCTGAACTATATCTCAACAGGGCGCTCCGACATCCCACGCAATTGTCGAGCTCCGCTATTGGGCACGACTTTGGCTAATGCGAGAACGACCCCTGTTAGTCTGGGTCGTCCACGGGTTTGCAGATCACCCTCTCCGTGCGGCATTTTAAGCGCCGATGCGGAAAGACATGACAGAGAACAGAAAGCATGAATACGGAGTGAAAAAACACACAGTGGGTACCCTCATCTGGTTTAGCCCGCTTGTCGCTGCAGTTATCCGGGTGTGGTCGCTGTCCTGTATCTTGATTCGGGAGAACATAAAAGTGAATCAGGTGCCAGTTTAGGAGCGTGCAGAGCAAATCCAACCAGCACATGGAGCGACCTGCAGCCTACACAGTGTGCCTCCTAACTTAACACTCGATACGTCCCGTGCCCCTATTAAGAGTATGATCTTAATCTCCATTTATGTTATGACTATGGCTTGGACAGCGATTTGACCCTATCCCTCGTCTATCATCACTCAAATATCTAGTTGAACAGCGGTTCGACTGTCCGTTTCGACGATGTCCATCGTGCGCTCTACAGAAAGGTGAAGCAGGCAGCGCGACTTGCGATTAAATTAGTTTATAGTGGTATTAGACTTACGCGGCATCTACCTCACCCTCTGCTTCCCAACCTGGATCTGACGTCATGACCCAGTTAAGAAGACGGGAGGTGGGGGAGGGCGCAGGTGGCTGGCACGGCGTAAACCCGCACCTAGGCGTACTACCACACCTCCTGGTCCTCAACAAACACCTGACCAGAATTTTCAAGAACACCAAAAGTAGGGCTGCAGGAATTTCACTTGGCATCATGTGAGCCTGCAGCTGAACCTGCCATCACACACCGAGTCCGATCTGAGTGCATATCTCCGATAATGTCTGCCAGAATGCCATGCAGTCCTCATGTTCGCGCAGTGCATCAGCTGTGGGACCCATTTTAAGGGCACAATCGAACTGAAGGCGCCTGTGAACTATTCATGTCTCGGGAATCTCTTTCTGTGATGTTATTCATATAGCTATAAAAAAGGGTCAAATCAGTTTAGCGTTTTTGCACCATCCTACTTGGTTCAGTAGGAATTCCAAACCATCTTTTAATATTCGCAAACAAAATCAGTCCTTAAATTGCGCTGACCGAGTTGGCGTCGGCGTGCACGCAATCAAAATCGTCATTTCAGAACAAAAGTTAAAAAGGTTTGGTTGAGTAAATACTGTCGAGTAAATATCCACGAGCCGGTTTTGACATATCAAGCAACAGGGTCTTTTCAAATTGACCTGCAAAGACTCCAGCATGAGGTACAATAGAGCCTTAAGATCGAAGCTATTATGGCTGTATCGCGCGCATACATATCGGTCAGGTAATAATCATGTTTATAATCGAAAACTTCTGGGGAAAAACACACCATAAATCATTCTCGGCAGTACTGAGAAGATGACACTGCAGTTCCATCAAACGTGGTTTCTTAAGACAGCCTCAGGAATTGGTATAATGTTTAGAAATAAATACATATGAAAATAATTATACTGTAGAACTGCCTAACTAGCTCCGGCCTCGAAGATTTGCTGTTGTAGAAAAAGATGGTTCGGATACTTGGCGGACGGGTTTGCTTTTCCGACGTTTTGCACGCATGTTCGATGTCATCGTTAGAAAAAGCTTATCTGCATTGTTTATTAATAAGTAGTTGATCCGGCTCTGCCATTGGTCGACCCGGTATATGTGAACGCCCGCGTTGTCAACTGCATGCGCCTCCGAATGCGTGAACGCCTCCGTATGTTCACCGTGTTTTACTTGGGAGTTGTCGTCACTTAAGCCGTTTTCGTATCCTTTGGGTACTTAGCGGAACTCAACGGATAATAGTGCGCTGCAAACTTTTTCCAGCTGTCTTATTTGCGTCAAAATCTGCTTCTGTTTTTTGTCCAAGTCGACAGTTACCTGGTCCTGGATTCCTCTATGTCTGTGGCGTTTCGCTGACAATATATCACAAAGCTGGGATATGTCGGCTCGAAAATATTAAATCAAACTCAAACGGTTCTCAAAAAGCTGTCTAGAATAGCACATCCAACTTTTAAACATGTTTCGGTACAGTTGGCAGACGATAACTAATGCTCATCGACCGTATAAACTGTGCAACCTCTTCCCAAACCGTCTAGATCTGCACAAAAATTAAGATAAAATGAATTGGTTTTTGAAGGACTTCGTTTTTTTAAATTGATGTCCGTGAAGCACCTATCCCCCTTAAAGGGGTGAAATGCATATTTGCGTTTTCAAGAAAGCTCAAAAATGTCTAGCATTCACATAATACGAAGTCGATATCTATAACAGTTGTTTGGAGCAGATGGCCGTTAATTTGATTTATATTAAGTCCCGAAAAGGCTGCCTCACACTTAGAAAGGCCTACTCTCAGACAAGCTACGCTCTTGTCTCAGATCGGTGGACTCTGTCCAGGAGTCTTCTATTTTTAGTTGATTTTCACTACATTACCGAGTTAACCTGCCAAATCTTCCTAATGCTTCATAAATAGGCAGTTTTTTAAAAAGTGCTTGTTTTGAACAGGGATTTCGGTCGCGTTTTCTAAAAGTTATTAACTACTAGTCATGACATATGACCATAAACCGACGGCCCTTTGATGTTTATTTAAACGTTGTTTCGCTGGCGGACAAGAATAAGTGTCCAGCCTTTTCTTTTTGAACCAACGACATGTGAAAAGAGGTTTAATCAAGTTGCTAAAGTATTATTACGGTGTTTCCGTCCCCATTTCATGATATACACGTATTAATGTGATCATTGATACAAACATTATAGCGGATTGAGGACGTTAGCTGGAAAGAAGAGAATTTTATGCCTGGAACCGAAATTTCTATTGCCCGAATGCTTGGAATTCACATTCAGATCATTTGACAAATACAG
>CACRXP010001359.1:64314-76970 GCA_902702965.1 Spirometra erinaceieuropaei
TCGAATTCGCAAGCAAATTGCAATCTCCTGATTTCGCCAACTCTCAGAGACCTGACCTGCAGTCAATTACACGAGTGACGAACATTTTTGGTTGTCCGGAAACCGTAATCAGCAGTTGAGGCGACGATAGCGTAATGCATGGCCTTCGAACGATTACCACTAATGGCTGCGCATTTAAACTTAATACGTGCGTCACCACCCTCTGAGTTGTGTTCCCTCGCCGCTACTGTGGAGTTAATCCCTAACGCACCCAACTTTCACAGAATTTGCCGCGGAGCTTTTATTCTTCACGTAAGAGGTACTTTCTCACAATCTGAAGATTGGTACTAGGAAAAATTACATCCGCGTAGTCCGTGGATGTCTAATCTGCTGTGGCTATATTAGGCATTTATTGTAGGTTTATTTGTCTTCTGCGTCCCTTATCGGTCTCCTTGAGATTTTATGATACACAAAATGTCATCCTATATTATTCTGACGGTTTTTAATTGATTGCCCAGGCATTTTATGTTAAACGCTGAAAGAAAAACGAGGGATTCGGTGTACATTGAGAAAATTCTTCTAAATAACCTGCAGTGCGCATTTCACAAACACTTAGTACTACAGACACTATAATTCTATGCCCGAAAAGATTAGTCATCTTCTCGCTACATATAATAGTTTAAAGTCGCCAGTTGTTATTTTCGGTCCTTCGTGCCGCTGTACGAGGTAAACGGGACTGTCTGTCATACCGGGGATCTCCTAGCATTCGTCCTGTTGTTTCTGAAATTTGCCATCCAGTAATGCATGTTAAAGTAATCTGTAAATGATATGAGGAAAGGAGTCATGGTAAGTATAATGTGCCTCAACCGCTTCCCTTCAATCCTGAACTTGTGGTGAACGATGAGTCGAGAACAAGTACGTCTTCTTAAGGTACCCCTTGCATCCATTTCGGAGTTCGTTAGTATTATTTACAGCATGCCGCTATGTGGGAGTGGCTCATATTTTCTCACGACAAAGGTATTCAGCAAAATTTTATACGCGTGTTTCGTTGATATTCTTTCCCCTACGTGATGTAATTAGCAGCAGATTTATTCGCCAATCTGCCCCTTGCCATTCTTTAAATAGTTATTGGTTTATCGAGCCCATAGGCCAACTCCGAATTAATGCGTTCATCAAGTGTTGAGAGAAAGGCTTAGAATTAATTGCATAACACAAAATTTTTAGGGTCGGTCCGAAGACGCAATATGCATTTACTGTAGGTGACGTACCTTACGAAATAGTAACTGGGATTCTGAGAAGTGTTTTAGATTGCGAAGGTTTGCTTGGGTAGCATTGTAATGTTGATCATCGAGTAGTATACTCCTGATCTGTTGATGTCATGTTAGGGTGTCTGCCTTTGAATGTGCTGCGTTTTAGCTGTCTGCATAAATTTCAACCATTAAAATGACTTATAAGGTAATATGGATTGGCCTTATCAGTTCGGGCATATTTTGAATGCAGAAACATGTCGTTTCTTGCTATAAATCTTTGGCAAATTATATCCTCTTCATATGTTGTACTCAAGGAATGTGTATCTCCCGATTTAAAAAATTATTTAATTCCATAATAATTGCGAATTCGAACTTTCGTTGTACCTGTGTTTAAGGCTACTTGATGCGAACCGTACGCTTACCATATGAGGAAGGCCATACACTTTTCCGCCCTATTAAAGGATAATTTTTGAGGTCAAAAAGTGTTGCAATGGATATGAACCACGCTAATTGACAGACAGATACGATGCTACGCGAGTTGGTCTTTCGGGGTTTTAGGATTCGCGAAGTCACAAACTACTACCTAAAAAATAACTATCTCGGTTTTAAGCAGAAACTTCAAATGCGACTCAGGTTACTACGGAATGAGTAAATTAAATAAGTTATCGACCTTACGTATTCGATTATTCTGCGTCAGACCAATACATTAATAAAGGTCTAGGTAAGGCAGCGAAATTTGAAAAATAAAACAACTTATAAACTGTAGTCATGATTTGGAGCAAATGTGTTCAGACTTGTTGGGCAGCGGGATAAGTATAGTCTACTTTCTGTTATTAGTAGGGAAAGGGGAAGAGGTAGGGTAGTCTGATTGGGTTGTGCTTATGTATCGTCGTGGTGCGACGTGCCATGATGCAGGTCGGAATTTGCATGACACAGCTTTGGCCTTAATGAAGGCCTCCTGCGAGTACAAGGCTGGATTCGTCAGTCGTATGGCCACTGCCTCCGCTGTCGCAAGTATCCGTTGACGTAGGGACTTAGAGTGTCTTGCCGGCACTTTATATATGACACGGAATGCTTGGTTGACGTTTACCCGGTGGCCGGTGTCAACCAAGTGAGCCACAATGGCGCTAGAAATTGACTTTTTTTCGCCTCAATATCACCAGACAGGATAGTGCTCTCTCATCCGCTTAGATAGACGCCTTGTTGTTCGACCAATATAGCCTGTTCCTCTGTTGCAAGTTAACGCGTAGATGCACACTAAGGAGGTCGGAGCCGGCAGCTTGTCCTTGCCTCCGAGGGGGAGAACTGGGGTGCTAGAGCAAATTAGTCTTTTTCTAGCGGCAGGGTACGTGCGTGCAAAAGCCGAGTTTAGACGACGTTGTAGAAGGTCGCAGGCCGGGTCTCCTCGAAATGGCAAAGTGAGAAATAATTCTTTCTTATCCACCGTCGATATATTCGATTTTGGTGAATGATCTTCCATGTACCTGCTGATGACTTTGTCGGGGAAACCATTTTTTCGCACAGTGTTTCGTATAAAACCGAGTTCGTCCTCCAGTGTATCCAAAGAACAAATTCGCCTACCTCTGTTGGTTAGACAACGGACAAAGTTTCGTTTTTGACTAGAGAAACAAAGCTGTGGAAGTTTTTATATTGACCCGTCCATGTTTTCTTGCGATGTACACTTCTACGAATTGTTTCATCAGGCGTTGTGCTGATTAGGACGTCCATAAATGGCAGACATTCTCCCATCTCTCTTTCCAAAGTGAATGTTAGTGCTGGGTGAGTCTGGTTTACTTTAGCCAGAAGGGCATCCAAATCACGATTACAAAAACGTCATCAATATATCGATCATAGAAGTCGACGTCCTTAATCACGCGATAGAGTGGATTCTTCTCTAATTTTCCCATAAATGCATTCGCCAGAAGGGGTCCGAGGGGTGATCTCATCACCACTTTCTCGACCTGGCGGTAAAGCCTACCATTGAATCTGGATTGGACATTGACCGTGCAGCGAAGGAGCGGCTCCTTTAGGGCTGAGACTGGTATGCCAGTTGCGAATTCCTGTCTAACTATCTCTTCATATAAATATTCTATCGTTTCCGTGAGGGGAATACTAGTGCACAAGGACGCGACGTCTAATGATAACATTGTTTTCCCTGTCAGATTCATATTACCAATGGAATTGTTTAATTCGAAAGTGTTTCACAAGCTGCATGGTGCTATTCCATGTCGCATTGGTTTCAACACTTCTGCCAGCCACTTTGCCATAGCGTGATATGGCGAATTGCACATGTCCAATATTGGCCGCAAAGGAAAATCTGGCTGGCGTGTTTTTTAAATTAAGGCATCTCCTTTGAAATATCTGGGTATCTCATATAAATATTGAGTTCCAGACTTTAACCATTTTAATTGATTAAACTGAAAAGTTACTTTATTTACTGTTTGACTGATCAAAGAATTCTACTGCAAACCTATTGTCGTCCTTAAAATATCTTGGTCATCCTCGATGTCATAATCTCAGCAATATATGCTTATGCATGTCTGTTATTTGCGCTGCTAAATACAGGTTTCTGCCCTTACTGAAAGACATATTTGAAAAATTTCAGCTGGGAAAGTTTGTGCTACAGAGAATCACGATTTACTTAAAGGAATCTTTGCCAAAATTCGGATTTGGGTGCATTCGAGAACTTTGGAATGCCCAGTCAACTGAGATTGCTTTCCTTAAGGATGGTCCCTGTGGATTTATGCGTTACTATCTATTTCGTCTGCAAAGCAACTGTCGAGTTTTTTGCTGGTTTTCTGTCAGTCATCTCGCCGACGACAAATTGCTGTTCATCTCCGCACAGTAGTTCGGTTAGACCTGTTACTTTTTCATTCAATAACAACTTAGGATACACGCACAATCATCCCCTGCTAGCATGCGCCTTCATCCTGGTAAATAACTTAGAGTGGGACGAAGGAGACTGTGGTCCAGTCCGAGAGCTCGTTCATCGTTTGTTTTTAGTCCGAGTAATAAGAAAGACTGCAAGTGTTTAGCAGTGCTGATAGCGTGGGTATGTTTTTTGCGCAAATTAGGCTGCAGAAACTGTAGTACGAACAAACTACCCCCTGCTATTTGTTTTCGGAGGACCGGGATGGACCGGACAACCTAATAGCTCCGCTGCGTGTCCCCGCCCACTGCCCCCCATTCCAGGCGGCAGGGTCAATGACTTGGATTACAGCAGGTAACCCAGGCCATCCCAGTCCGTCGAAAACTAATAGCGAGAAGTAGTTTACTCGTTTCTCTGCGCAGGAAGCGCACCCTCGCTATCTGTACTGCAAAAAACTTACCCCATTATCAACTAGTTGCGCTAAAAATAAAGACCAAATAAAGTTCCGGTTTGGTCCATTGCCCTCCATCTCAGTTCAACGCAGTCTTTAGGACTAGTGTCAGACAATCCTGTTCTGGGAAGCCGTCAGTTCAGGTGCTGCAGTTTTCTCCTCCTGAATAAACTCCGATTACCCAAAACCCCCTTAACGCTACGCCGACAGGTCGGGAGTTTATTTTACTGCTAGCTCCATCTAAGCTGTTTATTCTTTTTAATTCTTGTGAATTGACATTCTTTATTACTATGCAATTATTTACCGTACTAACAACACAGGTATAAGCTTAAAGCCCAGAAACGCGTGTTTCGCCGATCTTATGCCGCTGCCTGACGCAGCTGCGAGGGGTTCGGCTCATCAGTTGGTCCCCCAGCTGTGACCCGTGTATTTTCTGGCATATGAACTCTAGCTTTAACTTGCATTGTTTAATTTTCGAGGAAATTAATGCGCGAATTCATTATTACTATTACAATGTGATAGCAGGTCGGAGATGGGCCAATAATGACCCCCATCATTGTCACTAACCAATTGGTTTTTCGCTCTCCAACCATGTTCTTGATTCGCGCATACCTATTTATTATCTAGATGTTGTTTAAAGTTAGTGCACCTGTGCTTTAAATCGCCTTCCTGCTAAAGATGGGTGTTCTGTTAGCTCTGGTTTTCAAGTCACCTTTCTCGTTTGAATCACCTTGTTCTTGTTTGAATCAGCCGTCTGCAAAGTCAGACATGCACATGACTTAATTTTCTCATAAAGGCAGGCCATTTGAATTGCTCGTAACAAGTGTGTCTGCAAACTGGTTTTTTGCCGACCGCACCAGCACTTGGGCTCGTGACTCGGGCGACGGGTTTCACTGAATTGTTCTGTCGATAAATGTGCTACTTAAAAAATTGTTAAGCTGGGCATGGGATGTCGTTCCGAGACAGCGGTGACAACTTGGCATTCACATGCACGAGCTTAAGCTTCTGACTTGACGTAACCTCTTGCATGGTCTGCGCGCATTTCCCTTATTGACACTTTTAACAATTCTCATCGCTACATCTCCTCCCGCGTGCTGCAAAGGCGGGGCTACGATCATCCAGATTTTCGTTGTATTTACTGTGCGTGGCCGATCTCACGAAATGTTTGCCAAAATTCTAGAATGCGTTTCCGATTAGGAAGGATTTCTTAATTGGGGTTGTTTTACTGACAATCATGTTGCGTAACCCCATAAAATTTCGGACTTGTCAGGCTGTCGGCTTTTGAATGCACTTCTTTTTGACCTCCTACAGGAACTGCACTCGATAAAAATGGCTACTTAAGTAGCATGCATTTTTCCTATTGATCTTCGATGGTCTTATAAATTCAAATATATTTTACAGAAAACATGCAAAAATATGCTTTATTTTGCCCATTTGGTAGGAAAGCATATTGTTTTCGTATTTTATGCCCAAAGAAAGTGAACATTTATGCTTTAAAAAAGTTTATAATTATGACATTTTTAAGACCGTGCGATGTCCATGCATGCAAGACCGCACATGTCCGTTTACTAATGCTCCTCATGAAATATACAACACAGTCCAGATCCATTGTGAAACTTTAAGGACTCTTTGTGGTATATTCTTAAAGACATAGAGGAATATATGATGTTCCTTACGGGGAAAGCATGCACTTTGTAGACTGAAATTGTTAAACGCTGATGCAATGGCAGATCAGGCTGAAAAGTATTCGGGAGTTGAGAAACTTTTAAAACCTTAATACACACTTTCTTTGGGCATAAAATACGAAAACAATGTGCTTTCCTACCAAATGGGCAAAATAAAGCATATTTTTGCATGTTTTCTGTAAAATATATTTGAATTTATAAGACCATCGAAGATCAATAGGAAAAATGCATGCTACTTAAGTCGCCATTTTTATCGAGTGCAGTTTCAGTAGGAGGTCAAAAAGAAGTGCATTCAAAAGCCGACAGCCTGACGAGTCCGAAATGTTATAGGGTTACGTTGCATGATAGTCAGTAGAACAACCCCAATAAAGAAATCCTTCCTAATCGGAAACGCATTCCAGGATTTTGGCCAACATTTCATGCGATCGGTCACGCACTGTAGTTAGACACCAGTCAGTTGAGCGTAGGTGAATTTGTAACTTGTTGGCGATTTCCTGATTAATTCTGCTTTTAGTCCTGTAATTTCTTATACACTGATTTCTTTAATTTGTCCTATCCGTGATCACCGGGGAGACACAATATCGATCATAACGGTCTCGAGGGCCTACCAGTTCAGCAAAGGATACACACGCAGATGGCCTGCATAGCAGACGATCTGTTCAGCGTTATCAAAGTCCCTCGTGACTACCCGCCCTCTCCACTCCTCACGAACCAAAAAGGTTCGGCCTTCCAAGATGAGCCATGTTCCGCCAATAGGCCTTTCTGTATTGTCTCCTAAGCCCAACCGAGTCCCCGTTCCTTCGCCTCAGTGTAATAGTTTTCTACCTTTGGTTTTTCCACTAGAACACCAACCTTGTAAGATTTAAGTAGCACTTTCCACCACTTTCCTGCACACTTATGTACGGCCCATCCGGGGTCTATATACGTGCTATTTATTTCCTCATCCATTTAAAGATCTTCTTATGGAGTGTTCCCAAAGCAGTCCTTTACAAGCGGTCGGTTAGGATCTTCGCCAAGCTCTGTAAATAGAGGCCAAGGCCATTTCTTTCGGTTCCCTTATGACACCGCTGAGTATTTTTTCCCAATCAGTTACTGATAGCTCCAAATACTAAGTTTGTGACTAGTTTGTTTTCCCTAATCTAGATTCTGGGTGATCCCATGAGGGGATATCTGATAATATCGCTGATTGAGACACGTCATGTTGTCAGAACGACTATGGTCAAACATACGGCTGTTGGTGGATTTATTAATAACGCCCAATTACCTTCGCAGAATTGAGGTGAAATGCGTCTGGGCTTTATTTTTTGTACTGAGGTAGCATTTGATTCTGCCTCAAGTGTGCACGAGATTGCCAAGCATTATAAGTTAACTGAAACGCTGCACACATTTGATTTTTTAAGTCTCAAGACCTTTTTTACCTGATCCCATCGCAGTTTAACCACAGTTACGGGCTGTCAGAATGGGAAATCCCTGCAGGAGAACAAGGATTTGCGAAAGTACTAGCTTTGAAATCTTCTTGGATATACTTTTGTTCATGGATGTAAGGTCACTTATGACAGTTTTTCAGAAAAAGGTTCTTTGAATGCCTAAAAACGTCCATACAACTCATAACGAAATTCAGCCCTAATGAACCTGAACGTTTGATTCTTTTAGACGTGACCGAACAGGTGACGAAGGTACAGACATACAGTAGGTGGGCTAACTCAGGAAATGTCAACCGAAATTCCGAAATGCGTTTCCATTTCGAAAAGGTCAAGTACGCAACATTTTAAAACTAAGCATCATGCAGCATAATTCTGTAATGATTCTGTTACCTCAGGGTGACGGCTTTCGAAGCAACTTCTTTCCGGCTGCGTGCAAAAATCACACTCTGAAAAAACGACTACTTAAGTAGCATGCATTTTTCCTTGATTTACGATGCCCTTAAAAATTCAATTATGCTCCATAGAAAACATGCCTAAAAATATTTATTCTTTTGCTCACTCGATAGAAAATTACGCCTTCTTCCAATTTTATACTCGAAGAAAGGATTAATTCAGTTTTCAAAAATTTTTCCCAATTCGCGAATAATTTTGAACTCGACCTGCCGTTACACTTACAATCACGGTTTCAAAACTACGAGCCGTATATTTTTCGCGTATGGAAAACCATACATTTTTCTACGGCATAAAGAGGAGACTATATGGACTTCATGAAATTCAGCAGTGGATTTAAGCCATATTTGTAACGTTACAAGCCACATTGGTAAATGCAAGGGACATGACTTTTTCTGAACGGACATCTCACGATATTAAAAAATCCAACAATCAGACCCTTTTTAAAACCGATTTATACCCTTCCTTTGAGTATAAAAATGGACGAAGACATCATTTTCTACCGAAATAGCAAAAGAATGAATGTTTGTATGCATGTTCTCTATGAAGTATAATTGAATTTTAAAGGCATCAAAAATCTATGATAAGAGTGCACGCTACTTAGGTATTCATTTTTTTCTGAGGTTGGTTGTTCCATGCAGTCAGGAATAAGTTCGTTCGAAAGCCAGCATCCTGTGGTAATTGAATTATTATAGAATTATGCTGCATGATAAGTCGTTTCACAGTGTTACGTAATTAATCTTTTTGATATGGAATTTCGGTTGACATTTCATGATTTAGCCCATCTAATGTTTTCGACGATAAGATTGCTCATTGAAACTGGGACAACACACTCCCGTCAAAGCCTTCTAGTTTTGGCCAAAATCTGACTTCCACAGTTAAACTCCCGAGAACTTGCCTTCAAATCGTTTTAGAAAATGACCCGCCTTTTGTCTTCGTCTCTAATTGACATGACGTAGCATTCTGGTTCACCCTAGATTCATCATCCTCCCCCTTGGTTTTGCTCTGATAATAAGTGATAGGTTATTTTGCAGATTGATTTCTTCTAAACCCTTAAGTTGTCAGACGATTTTATTACTTGGCGTCTCTCTTCTACGACGACCACAGTTTCCCTTTATTTCTTTCACTCGTCTTTTCAGTCGATTGCTTGTGTTCCATTTTTCTCGGACGGTTTCGAGCCTTGCGACCCGTTTTGTCTACTTCCTTACTTCCCAAAGGTCTCCTTTAAGTAGGTGGATGCTGTTTTGGCTTTATTCACTAGAAGTAGATTGCTTTTGCATGAAACGGTAAGCAGTTAGCTCGGATGAACGTGTTAAAGCATGTAAACATGTTCTGTTACTACTACGTCCCTCTCTTAAAATTTGCTCACATATTGTTAGGGTTTTAGGAAGTTTGAAGTCACTCGCTATTGATTATTGTCCCAAGCTGAGTTTAGATGCGGCATGGAATGACTGAGGGGGATAAAACTTCGAATCCTAACTGGCATTGGATGGAGGGTGGACGCAATCGCCGAATATATAGTACTTGTTCGCGGCAGAAAAACGCCGAAGACCCAACAATGCAGGTGTCTGCTGTACGTAGACGCAGGTTCTCCCAGGGCATCTGCCTCGCCGGTTATCGGAAATGTAAGTGTATCCAGGAAGAAGGATTTCGGTGTCAGATGCGAGATATTTTGCCCTTGTCTCGGTTACTAATATAATGTTTAAACAGTGGACGAACGCCGGAGTCTGAAACGAAGGCATCGGACAGTTAGGATGGANAGTACAATGTCACTTACGGCAGAACCCTCTCGTCATATTCTTGCTCATACGATGAGAACAGTTAATTCCAAAGAGGAGAGGGTAACCGATATGAGGGCGTTGCAATTGAGAAAACCCTATTTCCGACATGTGTGACCATGTATACGAAGCAGCTGCTCTGTGTAACTCAACGAGGGCCCTTGGAAATAGATAAGCAAATGGGAATACTAGGCAGTATAAAATTATATTATTGTTTTGCACACTGTTCTTTCTCGTAACACATTAATCCAAATTCTCTCGAAAACACGCCCGGAGGCATTTGTCAAGCCCATGTTTACTATATAATCTACGACTTCAGCAGAATGTGCTTCATTGTCGCTAAAAGTAGCGTATTCTTGTGAGATTACGCGGTCCAGCGGCTCGATCTCGAAAAAGGATTTTAGTGATAGGCAGGTATCGTCATGTCTCGCTAAAGGTGCGAAGACCGGCGGCAGCACCCTTTGCATCTCCAGCCATAATTTTCATAATCTGAGAGGATGGAGAGGTTGCAAGTTCTGGTGTTTGCCAGATATTTTTCCGGAAACTTTAACCCACCAGATGAAATTATCCGTCACAATGCAGAGACTAAATATGCTTACAGTTAACCATAGTAAATTTATGAAACCGGTGTGGTGCGAGTTGTGAATGCAGGAGTCGGGATAGGAATTCAATAAACTTATCGGAGTAGGATTACTGACTGTTTAGGTAGACACAAATCGTCTGACCGTAAATAAATAAGTTAACAAGTCGGCAGAAAATATATATTCATTGTCAAAAAGTAAAGACTTAAGGCAGTGTTTATCTCATCTTTGAAAACCGAGCTATATGCCAAATATCCCACACGTCTGCTCATTTCTTGACTCATACTATGTCCAATACTGGGTTTAAAACATACACTTCTTAGGCTGACTTTTTCAAACACTGGCCCCACCGCGCAGGGCTGAATGCGAGGACGCAGACGCCTTACCCCATTGGGTATTTACCTAACCGCATCTGAACTTACACATCCCGGCGAATGATATTGCCGCTGGTGCGCATGATGAAATAGGATGAGGGTCGGCTCCACCCCTCAGGCCATCATATATACCGAAGCTACGATAATGTACGTCAATGTCATTCGAGAACGTGTCATTCGTGAGGATAAACCTAGAATTTCAGATTGTCGTCGCCTTTGTGGGTCTTATTATTAGTATCGAAATCTCTACTAAATGTTCATTAGAGTTCCTGGTTCTGTTTATTTCGAATCTTCACTAACTTCAGCGCTGTTCTCGCCGCCAATTCCGGCCATTGGAGACGCTCTTGATTCAGCAGATAACAGAGGTTTATTGACGGCCCGCTAAGCTTGAGTCGATCTTCTCTCCTAATTTGAATTCCCTTCAGCAGACAACTTCCGTTCGTGCTCCGAATCATAGCCACAGCTTCCCAGATTATTACCGTCCCATGCAGTTTTTCGCTGTCACGGAAACGTAAACATTCGAAACCCACCTACATAGGGCGGGGACTGACATACACGAAACAGATTCGAGACGGGGCGTGGTATCAGGATCCAATCTCTCTCCTCCAACTATCAGGTCACGGGCGAGCTGCATGTTGGCCAAAAATTTACGTGCTTGAAAACTTATGAGCGACTTGGCTTGTGCACACTATTTTCCATCTTTTATCAGAAAGTCCACCTTGAGGTCCTTACTTTACTCTCCACAGAAAAGGCTGACTACAGCTCACCAATCGCGAAGGACGTCGTGTTATTTCAACATCAACATCAAACTCTACTCTCAAAAATTTGAACAGTAAAGTGTTTAGGTATTGCGATGATTTCTAGAACTTAATAAGAGTTTTATGATCGAAGGGAAACTTTGATCTTCTAACGGGCATAATAACGTTAAACAATGCATATAATAAGATTATGACCACTAAGACTGTATAATGAATCCTGAAAACATCTACGGGTCAGGTCAGAATTTTTCAAAGCAACTAGCAAGTGCATTCATTTTTATCAAGAGCAGTTTATGTGGCAATGTGACAAATGTCTTGGTGAAAGTTATAATGAATAGATAACACCGATAATCTGAGAATGTGCCAGACGAGACCTTTAATACTCTCTGTGTCGTGTATGCATTACACTCCGTAAAAGTAACATTCGAAGCTCATTTAAAGACTATCGATTTAGCGCATCAGGCTTAGGCGATGGAAGCGCTAAGACCTTGAAAATGGAGCGACAGTTCCAGTCCACAATAATATCGCACTCATCCAATACATACTTAGTAAACATTCCTCCCCACCTTCTGAGTTGTAGTTAGATACGTGAAGCCTCAGTAAAAACATTTTGCCTCAGGTCTACGCGGGGTGGCCCTGGTTTCCGGCAGTCGCTTAGACCAAGCAGTGTACGCGAAAGAGGAGGACAGAAAAGGGAGCACCAAAGCTAAATGACAAGGTTGCATATCGCAAGACACTTTTTAATGGGGTAGTTTAACCGACAGACGTTCTATTAACTAATACTTTCGTGTCATCCTGGGTTGGATCTCTTTTAGAGATATGTCTGGCTCTTTAATACTCGATATTTGCAGAAGTAATATTTCTCTAAAGCTCCGACTCTTAATACATTCTGAAGTGTGCTGTTTACGCACAGTAGGGGGTTGACTTACAGTTACTTTTATCTTATAAATAGAAAAGGAAAGGTTCATGAGTAGTTTACCCTTTAACATTCTTGTCGAATCTGAAGAAGTTTTTAATGTGTTTGAAGCAATAGTTCAGCTCAGCAAAATTATTTTGC
>CACRXP010001360.1:0-27380 GCA_902702965.1 Spirometra erinaceieuropaei
CGTTCGTTAGGGTCGACAAGCTCTTACGTTACTCGGTCTAGTGCGTTCCTTCTTTTGTTACTCGGCCGACCTCTTTTGCATCATCTGTCCTCCTTTTCAATCCATGGGAATGATCACACTTGGCTTCCAGACCGATCGCTCAGTCTCCCTGTTTTCAGTGAAGTTCACTCCCTACCCGGACGGACCGATAAATCCGGTATCCGATTATCTAAAGTACTTGTATATTACCTCATTGGTGGTGATTGATAATCACGGGTTTGTCCTCTCCCCTCAAATTTGCCACTTGATGGAAGGTAGAATTTGATTATAAAAAAATTAAATCCCTCGAGCTCCTGGGAGTGCGAAAAGTCTGTTCGTTTATTTATGCTCTTTATGAAGTCTACCACGTGGGCCATATGCATTGCGGAACTTCATCTACCCCCAAAAGGGAGTTTCCTATTTGGAATTTTATGTGTCGAAAAAGAAAAGTGCACATTTTACAAGTTGTATCACCTACGGGTTTGGTTTAAAATTACTCGACAATTTAAAAACCCTTTAAAAACTGAAATCTTCATTTCCTTTCACCATGCCATGTGAAGGATGACCTTATTTTTGCACAGAATTAGTTCGGAATAAGATATACATGGGCTGACTTTCTGTAATATGAGTTTAGATTTATAAGTGTGGAAATGGTAAATAATCAAAGTTATACTGCTTAAGAAATCTTTTTATGTTGTCTAGGGTCTGGAGATGATAAGCACCGTTTTGTCCTCTATATTCATCCGGCGGGTGACGCAACTCATGGAATACCAGCGGAAACTTTGAAATATGAATACATTACGTGGAGGGGATAGCTCTGTCGGTTATCATGCAACATAATTCCATGATAATTCCTCCTGATTTAGACGCTCAGCTGTTAAACAGTGAGCACCTAAGTAGTGCGAATTTGTTTCACTGATTTCCGTATTCTACAGAAAGCATGAACAAAAATTCCTCTTTGTTTATATTGACCTAACAGCGAAAAACTCGGCGCCTCGATGGAAATCGAGCCTGATTAAACTCTCGTCGTCGAGCGGGGCCTCGTAGCTCCAGTGGTTAGAACATTGGCTGTACTTAAACCTTCCCCTTACTGCATGGGTTCGAATCCCACCGAGGCGTCGAGTCTTTCACAATTGGTTCAATATGAATTATTCAAAATCTACCTAAACATCTATGAATTCTTCTTTGTACGTGTGAGTTGCGAATTACACTTTCTCAAAATTTGTAGTCGAATAAATGGATGACTTTTGTCTACACAGTTCCCGATTACGAGCGTTTTCATGACTATGAAATGTCTATCCAAAGTAAAACAGGTGGCCCCAACCCTAAACCAAACCCTGAAACAAATATCACCTTCGTACTATTATTAATTTCAGTAGGTGGTCAACGTTTTATCATTTTCGTACGATTGTTAACCCAATTATGCGTAGATACTTTCCATTTGAGTTGCTTCGCGGGCTGCTGCGATTGTGATTCATGGTTACGTTAGGGTTTAAGTTAAGGACTGAGGTTAGGATTTAGGGTCAGGGTTTGGATTTAGGATAAGGTTTAGGGTTAGGGTTTGAATCAAACGACACTCATTTCCTCCAACTGTCATCCATAATTTAAGTCTGAGTGGTCACATTTTTGGCGGTTTATTTTCGATGACCTGGACAGGTCAATCATCATAATTCAGAGTGGAGTTGGCTTTTACTGGTTACCTGCAGGGAATTTTTATATTGCGCGCGTTGGTATTTTAGTACTCATCATAACAAACTAGCGAATTTACTTATAACGCACGTGTTTATTCCTCCGTTTTCGCACCTTCTCCAATGTTTTCTCGTAGCCTCACCAGCAGTACGGTTCTTGTAATAAACGCGCCTCGGCTTCTCCATGTCCCAGCTGGCCTGCGTTTCCGAGCCTTGCCCTTAACCATGACGCTAACTCTAACTCCAAGAATTTAGAACAGAGCAACCTGTCATACATACAGCTATTCGTACCGCCTTTTCTGACAGCATCAAAGCTTTCCATCTATCAATGCAATGTGGTCCGCCTAAACTGTAAGATTTGATGAGCCGTATATACCGCCTTTCCAATACCGTGGAGGAGTGGCAAAATTTTCTCAGAAGGAATTCGTACAGCGTACATTGATGGGACCCAAAATGTAAATGCAACTGCAGATCGACTTAAGAATTACTTTGGGACCAAAAATGCTTTTAACCAGAAGAATCTATTCTTTCCGATGAAGCATTTGAAGGTTATAGATTATCCACAGAAGGAGCAGAAGCAGGAGTCTCTTTATGTATCCACTGCGTAAAATGGGGCTGGATTTATGAAGCAAGGAGGCTCAATGAGGGAGATTTAAACTACTTAAGGAAGCACATTTTAGCGAGCGTCCCGCAAGGCGAGCACTCAAAAGCGGACTGTAATATCTTGGAATCATGAGCAGTACTGGGATCCCACATGAGTAACTATCTGCGGGCGAAATCATATTTTATAACTTCATGAGACGCGTCGCTCACTGTACATGTACGTGCAAATCTGAATCTAGCTGGAGAATTATGTTAGTATTATTCTGTTTGGCCTAACCTGGGTCCTATATAAAAGTAAACTGGCTGAGAGAGTTGATAAATTTGAGAATTAGTACGATACTCAACTATCCGTCAAAAGACAAAGTCTTACTCATATCGCAGTAAGTGAATCACATGACTTAATTACAAAACAAACGAAACATTCAAAGTCTACATTTGGTTGCTCGTCTGCTTCAGCCGAAAGTTCGGTCACTAAGATTGCGTGCTTTATAGGAAAAAGAGCAATAAAACCGCGATTAAATCTCCACCACTAACTGTTTTTAATAAATAAGCTTCCATGTGTTTCCTCAGTGATCATCAAATGGCAGCGTCACCTTAATAACTGGCAGAAGCCTAAACTCAACGGTGTTACTTTGACGTAACTGTGAAAAACTACGCGAACTCGGCAAAATTCAAAACCACAACACTAAGGGCCAGGCTTTAGTACAGCCACCGTTCTAACAATCTGCGCTACGAGTTCCTACCAGGAACCGTGAGTTTAATCAAATTTGGATTAAGTTACCCACCCACCTTACTGCAACGTGTAGAATCCACCAAATCTGTCACAGTTAGATGACTTCCCAAGCAGGACTTCCTTAGTAATCCATCTAGAATTCGCCAAATGACTAACAGATGTCTTGGCAGATTTTTGCTTCACTGAAGTCTTATCCTTGCTGTCGTGGGTTGAAATTAAACTGAGATCGCGGAGGTTTTTACAGATAGGTCGAAATAAATTGTTTATCCGTATTTCTAGTGATGGAAAATGCATACTAGGGAAAACTGCCTGTCATAATCATCGTTTTAATCCCTGATTACTAGGAGTCTTCTTGAGAAATAGGCGCAGCTTGCCGTCGCATTTCAGGAGAAATTATCATGATTTACTTGAGACCATATACAGAAACCCGATTTTACAACTACCGATGTAGATTTACGGTCTCCATAGTATGCAGCAGAACAGAGATCTGATGGACGCAAACCAGTAAGATCACGCCTAACCACCACATTTTATAAAAGCCGTATTTTATTTGCGGTGCATACCGCCTTCACCTACTACATCAAGCAAAGCAACACAATCTACTAGGTGAATGTGAGTAGGCGTTTGTTTACAACCTATTGACTGTGAAAACAAACCCCTTTAGGGTGTTTAGTCCAAGGGATTTCCGCACCACTCTCCGAGCAAAAGCGCATAGAGTTTTTGTATAAATTATCATATATCTTGCCGAATCGAAAATTTGTAATTACTTGAAATCATGCTATGCTCTAACAATATTCTGATCCTTACTTGTCAATTTTCGCTACAAAGGCATTCAGTCTGTCTTTGCCATAATAAGCCTGTTTTAAAATTTTGTAGGAAATAAGAACAGTTAAAAACCTGCTGTCGTCTAGAACAAAACACTTCTTGAAATAGGCAACCAGTAGAGGGTAGTTCATGGCCAAGTCGTAGCTACCATGGTGTTTACAGAACAAGGGCCATGGCTAAACCTTCTGAAAACAACTTACAACCAATTTCCAGACCATCTGTTGAACGTTAACCTTATACCTCCTATCAACAATCATTTTTACCCAAAACATAATGTTAGTCCTGCCATCGCACTTTTTTATTATTCGCTTCCAGCAATAGAGATGATAAAAACACAGCTGCTGCAATAGACTTCAACCTTAAAAAGACCACTGACAAAGTTGCCTATGAAAGACTACTAATAAAGATAATGAGCCATGGAATTATGCCCTTCCTCGATTTTCTCAACTCCTTTCAACAAAACCGATATCAAGTTGTCGCATAACCCTCCCATATTACCAGTGGAGCTCCTCAGGGCTCTATCGTAGGTCCCTTTGTATTTCTCGCATATACTTACGACTTATCGTCCATATCAAGCGAAACCAAAATATCTTTAAATGCAAACTGTCTAAAACTCGCATATGTATATAAGGAGCATACAGTAACGAATATGCATAGAACAATAGGAAATGATCTTAGAAAACTGAGCGAATGAGGCGGTCAGCGGAAAATGTCATTCTGAATGGCAAAATGCTATCTCCTGATTTTTGGTCTATAAAAACTCATCCAAAAATTTTCGAGAGCAATGAAATAGGGAAAATCCAATGTGAAAAAAACTTATGTCTGAGCTGTATAAATACCCTTAACTTACCCTCCCACGTTCAACAGACATCACCAAAAGCCACTTGCCTTGTAGGTCCATATGTAAAAATTTAACCCAAATGTTCAAAATGTACGTTTCACCTTTCCCAGATTACTGCTCAATTTTTCCTGACATAATGCTCTCAGGTGGCTGAAAGAAACTAGAAGTCACTGAAAGGCTGTTTGATAGACATTTTCCAAACGTGAGCACACGCAGCGTTCATGCTTAGAACCATATCATAAACGTACTCGTGGACCTTTCTGGATCAGAAGATTCCACAATCGTCTACATTTCCTATTCGAGGCCACATATAACCAAGATATTCTCAAAACGAGCGTACCAACGAATCAAAACGCCCATGAAACACTAGAATTGGCAAGTATAAGGATGCCAAAATTCAAAAAGTCCCAACGACTACCTAAATCGCTTTCCCAAGCTTGTCAGAGGTCATAAAAACCTACCTTACGAAACCAGACTTTCAAATCTTAACCTCTTTCCCCTGGACTACAGACAACTCCGTGGCGACTTAATTCAAACGTTTAGAATGTTACGGGGTCAGGACTGCTGCCTCGCATCCGGCGACTTCTTTGAGCTGGCCACCACTACTAGCTTGAGAGGACAGCCTCTGAAAATACGTGTGACAGGAGCGAGACTGGACGCAAGGAGGTCCTTCTTCAGCCACAGAGTGGTAAAGGCATGGAACGCCCTGCCTGTGGATGTCGTCATGTCCTCATCCGTGGACTCATTTAAGAGAAAGCTTGACCAGTACAGGGATATGTACCTCCACAGCATCAGAAACTAACGAATTCCCCCCCTGTGCCACCCGTCCCATCCAACGTTTTATGTTACAAAGCATGCTACTCCCTATATTTTAGTAACATTACGTTTTACAATTTTCACTATCTCCTGACCGCCACATTTGCGCTTGCTTTGATACTACTTGGTCCATTCAGTACCGTACTGGATATTGTACAATTGCTGATAGAAGCGAACAGGCAATTGTACAATTTTGACATAGAAGGCATTCACAGACAAATTCATACCAGTGACCAATGCTTGTTGCATGTAATTACTTACTTAATTTTTTTCACACTTGCCTTACACATTGTTTTTTTATGACGTTATTGTAACCAAAAGGGAGTTCAAAGGCGCTCGCCTACTTTTCCCTTAATAAATCTGATCTGATCTAATCTGAGTCGAGACCCAATCGAATTGAAAACAAAAACGAAGACATTCCGTCAAAATAGCGATACGCATTTATTTTTGAATAACAAAGGATATCTCTTAAAGTCAATTCTATGATATAGAATTTAGTCGAAAAGGAAACTGATAAGTCCAGACATTTGAATGGTGCCGGAATATGACCCTACAAACAACTGAATCTAAGGCAGACAACATCATTAAAAACATAGCGCAAATAGGGATAATTCTTCGATTCTTCCTTCTTCGTTTACATCAGATAACTCACCGGACACCATTTATCCCTTAATAATAATAATAAAATTTTATGTCAGTTCATAGGTATTTTCAAAGGAAAATAAAGCACGGATCGCGCTAACCGTGAAAAAACTCCTTAGGATTAAATACCGAGAATGATGTTTTTGTACTTTGGATCGTTCAGAAGCAACTGCTGCTCATTTAATGACGTCAGTCCTGAAAGTGATGGTTAACACTGTTTCGGATACTTGCAGTCAAAATTCCTCCACACAAAATTGGTACTGGACCAAACAGAGGCATTGAAGAACCGTTGTTTGCTGACGGCTGAATAAATTGTCCATAGCGTGGCGGACTATAGAATCAGACCACTTCTCAGGTGGTAAGACCGGACAGGGAAATCAGAGATTAAAAAATCCATAACTACGGTAAACTAAATAGGTGGAATCGGCATCCCAAACATGTGGAAGATTTCCTAAGTGCAAAAACGAATAATGGTTCTCTTAAACAAAGAATGATTTTGCACAATTTTTGCATTCCTGGGTATGTTTTTTCAAATTGCAGTTGCGTCCACAGAAAAGAAACAACGATATTTAACGGTACTTGCCAGAGGAAGAAATAAAAAGACCTCAAGTCGGGGGTAGACAAGATGTCTTAAAGTAGTAAGTGGGTTAGACGTACGATTATATAAAAGCTTAAATAGTAAAAGTAGTAACTTTTGTAAACGGGTAAAAAAAACCACAAGAGATCAAGGCCTTTACTCTCTCAAGAACAAAATTCTCTTGGTAAAAATGTTTGATGGAATCTATTTGCTTGCACTCGGCGGCATGAATGGGGCTAAATAAATTGAATAGTATTTCAGGCAAGATCTGGCGTAAATTTTCTAAAGGCGCATCCTAATATCTCTGGTTTTGAAATTTCGGAGGATAAATGCGGTCGTTCTGTGTGCTTTGAAGACTATCAAGGCACAGTGCTCCGAGAGATTGAGGCTCCTGGAGTATTATACACCCAGATCCTTAATAACCCCAGGCGCATTTAAGGCGTGACCATCAATAATTAGTTGAGGTTGGTGGTCGTCGACAACCACCATGACTGAACATTTATTCCAAGGAAGAGAAAGGCACCATGTGCGACACCACTGGGCAAAGGCCTGTAGGTCGCTCTTTAGGAGCTCAAGCACGATGTCACGATCTGCCGACTTATACCTGTATGCAGCATTCAGATCATCAGCATACATGTAGGGCTTACCATTCTGAAATATATCCGGTACATCTTTAACAAAAAGGCAAAATAAAAGCGGGCCGAGTAGACTACCCTGAATGACTCCACTCCTAACACATGTGGGGTTGAAGATGGCATTGGAAATCTTAACTCGTTGTGAGCGACCACCCAGGTAAGAGGATAGTAAATTCAGGAGTTTGCTACCTATTCCGAAAGATGGCAGTTTCAAGAGAAGAAGAGCATGGTCAACACGATCAAAAGCCTCAGTAGGTTATTTTCTGTTAAGCGACACATCATATTATCTTTGATCAATGTCTCTGAGATATTCAAGGCTGCGTAGTGTGCGTTTATTGGCCGAAAGTCATGAAATGACGTAGATTGGCCATGCTTAGGAATGGGCAAAATGTGTGATTCATACCACAAAGTGGGATTGGTTCCATTTTCAAGGGCGAGATTAAGTATCTCGCATAAGAGGCCTGGAAAAATTGTATTTGGATCAGCTTTTAGAATGCTTACTGGGACACCATGGGGACCCGGGCAATGAGAATGACAAAATCGCCGAATCGCAACAGTCACATCCCACAGAGTGAAAGTTATAGTTTCGAGAACTGCCCCGGTCAGTTCCTGGATGGTCAGAAGCGGAGTGGTCGAGTCTTTAACAAACGTTTTGGACAGGGAATCATTGAAGCTATCAGCGGTTAACTGGGCATCAGCCACAGGATTCCCGGGAGCGTCTCGGAGGGTGGGATGCTGTGTCTTTCTATGAGTTCGTACTTTTCGGAAGAAAAGTTTCGAGACATTTAACGAACGGTTTTCAGTGAATTGGACATCTTCGGCAAGTTGATTTTCTTTAGACAATTTTGTAGCCCGTTCACATATATCACAAATCAAGGGCAGAGTGCAAACTTCGTTCTGAAGATGGAATCGACGATAAAGTCTGTGCAATCTGCGACGAAAGGGCAGGGGTAGGAAAACCTCATACCGGGCATTAATAATTTTCTTACGGGGGACAAAACTAGAAATAAGGGGATCCACCATTTTGAACAGATTAGCAGTGCAAACATTTACGACGAACTTGAGCAGAAATCAGTCCGATCGTAAGAATTAAGGTGTGTTAATAATTCGGCCGAGCGAGCTGATCAGAAATTGGGGACAACGTTTTGTCAACCCCGAATTCCAACGTTGAGACAACTATGTCATTGTTTGAGCCCTGAGTGGGCCTTGGGATGACACTGACGAAGACATGCAACCTCTACAGAAAATTAGGTCACATATGCTTGATCTTCGCGTGGAAAAATCGACAACGTGAGTCCACATCCCAACACCCACAGCCTACGAATTTTTTTGGGCGGGACAGTGGAAACCAGAGGACTTCAGGAAGATTGAAGTCACCTGAACTTAACCGATACTTAAAGCTTAATTCGGCCGCAACATGAAATGGCAGTGAGAGTAAACGATCAAAATTTTCATTGGCGTTGCGAGGGTGATAGACACAGCCAGCAAGTGGAGAGAACTTATGTTTTAGAGCAACTTGGAGCTAGCCGCAGCCTTTTACCGCAGAAAAATTCGGGAAGTCCAGAGGCAGAAATGCAAGTGTTTGCTTAACGTAGACGCAACTGCCCCCAAAACGGCCGTCTTGACGATCACATTTAATGCAAGTATAGCCCGGAAGAGATAGTGTGGAATGGGCTGCGGAAGATGATGACCATGTCTCAGTTCCTGAAACAATATCTGGGCAATGGACGAACATCAGAGTCTGAAGCAAAGGCATCTTATCCAGGGGCATACGGTGTGGAAGCACCTTTCCGGTTCTGCAAAGCGTTTGTGGCTCCAAAAGATCCCAACGTGAAAAAAGGAGCATGATTTGTGGGGGGAAATGACGAGCTGGGAAACTGATGACTATTGTTAGTTAGCTAAATTTTCTACTGGAAATCCACTGGCAGGGAGAGTAATGGTTTAAAGTGAAACCGAGGGGCAGTTTTTTAAGACCCACGTCTTCGGGACATGCCGTACTTTCCTCGGTCTGTTGTATAGTCTTTTAGGGAAAATGTAGCTAATGGGGATGCCCGATCCTAATTAGAGGGAGTTAGAATCTGCCCTGCAAATGACACCAGTTCCCCAGCTTCATTAAAGTTAAAGGAATCGCGGCTGCGACACTTACTGCGTACCGGTTGATCCTGGCGAATGTGAGTCATTTCAGTCGCCGTAATTGCTATTTTAGTCCGTGGCTTTTGAAGTCGGGGGGTAGTAAGTTAGTGTACTGCAGGCGACCAAGCGCGGCGTGTCGTAATGTTCTGGTAAGCAGGCTGCGTTCGGAATTTTCTATTCGTATAAAAACCTCAATTTGAGAGGTTGTTTTTGAGAAGTAAGATTCTGTCGAAAAAAAAACTGCTGTGTGATTTTGCCTAAAAAACCGAATACGGCAGGTTTGTAATGCAACCATTCCTCCCCTCTGAAATCCATGCTTACGTGGTTGTTATTTATCTGTCTTGATCAGAAGTCCTGATGTAGAAACTGAGATTTCTTCGCGCGTTTTCGTTCGTTTTAGTGTTTCTCATTGGTAGCTAATAGGTGCGGAGTCCTTCGACAGCGTGCGTCAAAAGCGTTGTTCGACATCGCGTTAACGGGCAACTCCCCATTTATTCATTTAGTAAAATCTGGTAAACATTTTTTATTTCCTGAGCATGTTTTCCCGGTATGAATAATAGGATCCAGATAAATTCAAACGCCCACACGCTCGCCAGGACTGAAACAGATTTATCCCATATCCTTCCGTCGACATTTAATTATTAAGTTCGGAAATAATGCTTCCGGTCACATGTCCATCAAATTCCTTCCCTTGGACTTTACAGGTTTGGCCAACCTTTGGCTTTCTATCCAGAAATTAATACACTTAGCATTAAAATCGCTTTGCTAATTTGCTTCGTGCAGCGTACGCGATAACGCCACTTGGAACGAAACCGTGGTGACTCTATACAACGACATGATAGCAATTCACTTTTATTTATAAAATTGGTTGGATACCAGTGTCGCAACACTCCGTTACTGATGCTAGTATTATTGCAGTTAGTTACCCATACTGTAAGCGTTGGTAGAGTAGCATTGGCGGCCGTGGTGGCGGTGGTAGTAGTAGTAGTACTAATAGTAGGATTATTAGTAGTATTCGCCGTATCAGTGGTGGTAGACGGGAGAAAAAGTTTTCTTCAGTGTTGCGACACTGTATTCCCGCCAGTGGTAGTAGTATGAGTAGTACCAGCGGCAGTAGTGGTAGTAGTAGCAGTAGTAGTGGTGGTGGTAGTAGTAGTAGTATTAGTGGTAGTAGTAGAAGTAGTAGTAGTAGTCCGCCCGTAAGACAGGCTGGTGGAGGAATAGACAATTCTAAGTGTTGCGACACTGTATTCCCGCCATAAAATTTAAATCCAAACCACAATAACGCCTTGTTGTACATGCAAAATTTATAGAAGCCTAAGTGAGTTTGTTAAATAAATGGGGTTTTGATCCCTGAGCTCTCTATACATATTCACAAACAGCATTTGAATCAATTCTGGTATTAGTAATTCTGGAAAATCAAAAGTTATCGGTATTTGTGAGGCAGGCGCAAACATCCACCAAAGACACAATCGTGCTTACATGTACAGTCGTTTCACAGCAGTAAAGTGACTCAGCAGTTTCAGATAAAACCACCACTTCAGGGAGTCCTTTCCATTCTCCAAAGAACCGCTGCGAGAGGCCGTTCCGTCAGACGTCCGCATCGGCTAGAGTCCTCTACACTTTAAGGGGATGACCACGCAGACGGTCTGTCCCAGCTAACCCGAAGAATTCATCAAATTCTAAGGCACACTCACGGCCTCTGACAATCCTGTAGGTTTGAATGGGATCGCCGAGCAGTTGCCTGTAATTAGATGAAAACAAATTTAGTTCGGCCAGCCTGGTTTCGTAAGGCAGATGATCAAGATACTTGAACATATTCGTAACCATCGTCTGTGATCTTTCCAGTTATTGATAATCCTTCTTCAACCACGGTCGTCAGGCCTGGACTGCATACTCTAAGTGAGGCCAAACAAATGTCGTATAGGTTTTGTTCAAACATCTTTTTATTGATCTGCACCAATTCTCGTCTCGTATCGCGCGTTTGGCTGCCCTTTATCATTGTGCGATTGTTTAAGGGCAGAGGTCATTAGGACGCCGAGGTCTTTCACTTCCTCAGCATTTGAAAGCAACTGTCCATCATGGAGGTATCGAAAGGAATCATCCTCCTTTCTTGACCTTCTGGTGCGGAGTCTCAGGACCGCACATCTGCTCACATTAAAATTGGGGAGTCAACGGACTGACCAGCTGCTCAGTCGGTCGAGACTGCCTTGAAGCGCACATCTGTCCGCGTCAGATCTGATGGCTTCCCACAGCTTAACATCATCAGCAAACATGACGGCGCTGCAGCCCAGGCCGTCGATACAGTCGTTAGTGCAAAGTAGGAATACCAACGACCCTAAGACTGAACCCTAAGGAACACCAATAAGAACGTGGGTAGGGGTTGACTTTGAGGCAGCAAAGGACGCGGTTTGTGATCTCCCGTAAGAAAATCTCCTATTCATGGCAACACGGGAACGAGTGAGTTCTGTAAGAACGATCGGTTAGCGCCCTCCTTACCATTGTATATTCCCGATCGAAAACCGACAGGGCAAAGGGCTCGTGGCCAAGTGGTTAGAGGCGTGGACTTCTAACTATCTGGTCGCCAGTTAGAGCCTTGGGTGTTCCACACTACGGAGTTGGGTATGACTGCTCGACAACAGCTTAAAAGCCAGAAATGGCCAGTACAGTCTCCCTTGTCTTTGTCGGTAATAACATATTGTCTCAACTTTGTCTTGAGATAAAAAACTGGCATTAAATTCATTTAAAACAGATGAAAACAGCATCATTCTGTCCGCTGACAAGGGAGGCTCCACCACCATAATGAACAAGACAGATCACACAGAGAAGATAGTGACGCTGCCAAAGGACGAATCCACCTACTAAGCTCTGAATGCTGACCCCACAAAATCATAGAATTTCCACATCGGAAAACACTAAAGTGTCTTACAGGAAAGAAATTAAGCTTAGGAGTTCTGGCCAAATTATTTAAACGAGACGAATCTACAATTGCCGGGATATATTGACTTCCTAAATTTCATCAAATGGGCATTCCACTGCCACCGATAGTTTCCTTGATCGGTGCGCCAAATTACAAGATTTCTAAGTGGCTGTTTTACCACTCACAGCCACGTAAAAAGAACTCCGAAAACTTCATTGAAGAATTAGATGAGTTCCTAGACAAATCAACAGGAGTGAGCGTTGCATCCGACGAGATAACGGTTTCATTCAATGTAGTGTCCATCTTTACTTCAATTCCATTAGATTTAGCGAGGCGCTGCACTGAAGAACTCCTTCAGGCCTACACCATCGATGTGCCTGCCGACGCTCTACTCCAACTACTCGATACCTGTCTAGAAACCAACTTTCCTTTCGCCAAACAATGTTATCGACAACTGAAATGTGCTTCTATGGGTTCGCTTATATCTGGTTTTCTGGCAGATGCCATAATGCAGAAACTGGAGTCTGTATCTCTTCCTAAAATTAACCCAAAATTTTGGCTCCGCTATGTTGATGACACAGTTGTCATTGCCAAGAAGAACCAATTAGACCTGCTTCACACAAATCTTAACTCCAGATTTCCAAGAATCAAGTTCACTTTCGAAACGGAGACTGATGGAAAACTCCTATTTCTGGATGTCCTCCTACCTCGAAAACTGATGGATCCCTTCACACTTCACATCAGAGGTCATCCTACATTTGAGAGTAAGCATCCCAACTCTCACAAGAGGAGCATCGTCTACAGCCTGCTAAATCGAGATGAAGAAAGTTATCAAGCAGAAATGAAATACCTCTTAAAATAATTTTTCCACAATGGGTACCCGCGCGACTTTGTACGTCATTGTTTGAATCATGTGCTTAAACAGAAAAATATTTCGAAACTACGGCCACCCAGGCACCAAAATCATTCACCTGGCGGGCTCTCCCATACGTGAAAAATGTATCTGCATTCGTCTAAAGACAGTCGAAAAAGCATCAGGAAAAAGTATTACACCAACCGGCAACTACATTGCGTACACAGCTTGTACACCCTAAGGACAGGTTTGGCTATCTGAATAAAAAAGCTGTTGTCTACAATATCCCATGTTCCAGTTTGGATGCCGTCTATTGTGACCAGACTGGGAAATCTGCCTCAACCCACATACATGATAATTAGTTAGCGGTGCAGAGACGAGATCAACTATCCCAGGTGGCTATGCACACACTGGACACAAATTTGCATGGGAGAACACTCGCATTGTTGGCACCTGCCCAATAAGGAAAGGTCGCGAATTCCTTGAGGCAATGCACTCAGATGAGGCATGCATCAAACAGCATATCGATTCAGATTCAACACACAAATGTCTCAAGGAAAATTGAAGCGAGCGCAACCAATGCCGAAGGAATGACGAAGAACCATTAACGCAAATTGGCGCAGGCTTCGGCCAACCATACAATCACTTGTTCGACACGGTTAAATAGTTAACAATTTTTGTACATAGCCCAAAAGTATGACTACGAGCTGAGGGAACCAGTCTCGCAAATTTACGCATTGAAGGTTATTTTGATCCCAAAGAATCTCACTTACTTTCTGTATATACATATACATATGCAGAATGGTATTACCAACAAAGACAAGGGAGACTGGAATGGCCATTTCTGGCTTATTAGCCGTCGTCAGCCAGTCATATCCAACACCGAAATGTGGAACACCCGAGGCTTGGATTCGCGACCGGATAGTTTGAAGTCCAACGCCTCTAACCACTTACCGTTGATGTAAGATTTGTTAGGGAATATATAGCAAGGAAAACACTGCTCCAAACTAATTCGTGCGCTAGACACAAATGCTGCACCCAATCCGTATGGCGTACGCCGTCTACGTCGAATTGTTACCGCGGAACATTTTGGATACTCCCTTCTGGCTGGAGTGGGTGGAACCTGTGCCACCTTTCTGATGTCAGATCCTGATGGAGCAGAAAGCCGCAAACTACTCAGCTGCATGACATTCCCTTCCACGTGGGGAGAAACACTCTCGGTATACATAGTCAGCATCCAAATCTGATTGGTGAAACTGACTAAAAATGTCAAGGAGTCAATTTGGACTACGCCCCATCAAGCAATAATCCTTATTGTTCCCTTGACGATACTCCATTCTGAATCATTACTCATCACTCCGCTAGTGCCAGCAAGGACGCTAGGTTAAAATCCACACCGTAGCGGGATAAGCATATCCCATGTACGAATCTGTTAACGAAGTTCCCAAGAGGATTCAGATAGTTACTGTGCAGAATTTTGATTAGCAAGCCGGGAAAATTTAGAATTTATTGTTTATTGATTATCAAGCTGGGAATTTAGAATTGGTTTCGACTCAGGAACAACGTTATCTCCACAAATCCACAAGAAGTTCGCTCTGCCTTCGCACGATATCTACTTCGAATATCCCTAGATTCTGCTACAGCAAAAGCCAACAAAATCACAGCCATGGCCCTATCGTCAGCACACCACAACAGAACCACAGTTTCAGTCTACGACGACCACACAGGAGAGAACAGATGAGTGCCGGGCAAGATAAATTGTATCATAATTCAGGAACGTTCAGAGTCTCACGCCTACACATAGTCAAACTTGAATGTGTGGCCGGATCTCGTCGAATGAGCCGCAACTTGAGAGCTGGAGTTGCACACACACCGGAGGCAACCAGCAGGCGTCAGGTAAAGAAACCGACAGACCCGCTGCCACGGCAAGAAATGTCTGGAGTCGTTTATCGGGTCTGGTGCATTTGCGGACAAAGCAACTACTTCGGAGAAACCGAAAGGCCGCTCCAAACGCGAATGACCGAACACGCTGCAGCGGTGCGCAGAAATGACGCCAGCTCTCACGCTGCGGCTGATTCGACGAGATCCGACCACACATTCAAATTTGAAAAGGCCAAAATTCTCACTAGAGGTGAAAATCGTGTGCTGCACGAGCTGCTTGAGTCATGGTTCACTGGTCCCCAGTACATTTACAAGGCAAGGAACTCCGCCTTCCATACTCCGTGCTGAGACTTCGCCTAGGCGGAGTAATTAGCCACACGGAGAGTGCACAAGTGAACACTGTTCCTAACGCCAGGGTTGATGGGTCAGATGGTCGAGCAATCCTTACAACAAACATCCAACACACGTGATGAAAGTGCAGTACTGAACAACGCGAATGTCGGCCATCAAACAGTCATCACACCAAATGCAACGATCGCTGATGAAGGGAGGAGCCGTGAATATTCATAGGTATGCGGTAGCATGGCGACTGCATCCTATAAATATTGCAGCCCCTTGTGCATGAACTACCCGTATTTGCTATTGTCTTTGATGATGGGTTCGAGCAGGAAATCGAAACTTCAGACTAATAAAGCTCTTGTCCCAGCGATCATGTCTCCTTCTTAACGAAATTAATCCTCTTCAGGCGTTCTCGACTGAAGCATTGAAAAAGGAGGTGCCCCTTCAGCGGACTCTTCACCTGCCGAAGGGATTAAACGCTGCCAACTAGTCGTAGAATTGGGAACGCGACGAACCAATAGAGGATAGAACATTGTGATCTACAAAGACCAATTAGTAGAGAATGCCGTTCGTCCTTCGTCTGGATTCAGCTGGTCCCATTGCCCACACAGCTTCACCAATAGACAGTGTCAGGTTTGTAAATAGGTCTCGCATATACTCCAAGCTCACATTCATGCATACTAACGCGTAAAGTATACTCGTCAGAATTGAACGAAATCTGATTCCAAATTTGTGACCTCTCCACAGACGTCGTCTCAATAACAAAAAGAAGTAATGTCTGGAAAGGTTGACCAACAGGAGCTCCTACTGCCCGAATTCGAGCTGTTCGGTTGAGGCAGAAAGAACTGAATGGGTGGAGGCATAGTTACGGATGTAAAGAATGTCCTGCGTGATTCAGTGAACACTTTCAGGCTGAATTGTAACATGCAGGCAGGGAGCTCTGAAAGCTTCGGCGTTTTAACGGTGTATTGACCTCAGAGAAGTCACTTGAGAATCTTAGTCACTGAGGTTGGTTTGTAGAGGCTAGCCTTACGTGATTCCTCAAAGTGCACCCATTCAAAATAGATGAAACAGAATCTTTGTCAGATCTTGCACAAAACATAAATTCGGTAGGGGCTTAAAAACTAAGTCGAGTTTAGCCTTAATGGTTCAATGCAATGGCGGCGGAGATCTTCCAAGTTTAACCATTTGGGTTAGCACCAGTCAGCATGATTTTTTAGAGTCCTTTCTACTACAGTCTACTACAAGCATTCCCGCTGACATCATAGACAGGTGGGTGTGTCGAGCCCATCCTCCGGCTACTCGTGGCCAACGTTACGGATGCTATCTGGTAAGAAGTACACCCAACTGCGTTATGCGTTTGCCATAACACTGGATCCTCCATGAGCCAAGTGTATGTGCTCGAGGCCAGACGAGGCGTGTGGTTGCGTTAAATTTTTGTCAATTGGTAGCCACGGTCATTAGTAGCCACGATCATTCGACTGGGTCATGGAAGAGGAGCAAAGGCATCAGATTGACATCGAGTAATCAATTCAATGCCAAGGGTCCCTCACCGGCCATTGGCCATCCAAAACATTGACCCAGGATCACAGAGCGCATCGGTGTTTCGGACGTCATTGCACAGATCATTGCACTTAAACTAGGGCAAGGTTCGGAAACTCGGTCCCGCCAGGAAATGGGCAAGCCCAGGCGAGTCCTATACGGAAACCGCGGGAAAACGGGAGCTGCGAGAAAACAGTGCAGAATGCGCAAAAACTAGGCGAAAAGAGAGATGTTATCGGCGAATATGATAGTTTGTTTTAGTGAGTAGTAAATCTCAGCGCACGTAGCGCACAGTACAAAAATTCACTAGAGGTAGCCAGTTAAAAATACCCCATGAAGAATAAGGGTGATTGACCCGTCAATGCCACTGAGACCGGACAGATAACGATTGTGACCAATCAGATATAAATCGCAGATTTAAGTTGTAGGGAGTGCGTGCAGAATACCTCCGTAACCCTAAGCACTAAATCTAAACCCTAGCACTAAAGTCAACCTTAAACACTAACCCCAAACCCACACACTAAAGACGAACACCACACAGCTTCTGAGTTTTCACAGCAACCATCCGGTGGCTCACAAACGAAGCTGTGTGAAGACGCTCTTCAAACGGATCCAAAGTCATTGCAGCAAACCGGAGGACAGAGCACGTGAGGCCCGTTATCTCCGCGACCAGTTTGTTCAGAATGGCTATCCGAGGGCATTCATAAGTCGCTGCCTACGCGGTCGCCACCAGAGAACTCGAACATCAACGCCACCGACGATATGGCATTCTCTGCCATACATCAAGGGTGTTTCAGAAGCGACCGAGCGCATAGCTGCGGAGCTAGGTGTTGGAATTGCACACCGCCCCAAAGCCACCATGCGCAGCGGGGTCATGAAAATTAAAGACCGGTTAAAACCTGAAGCGCAATCTAGAGTAGTGTATCGCATTCCGTGTCAAAACTGTCCTTGTAATTACACAGGACAGACTGGACGCATGCTAGAATCGCGCATACGTGAACATAAGCTGGCTGTGCGGCGAGGCGACGCATTATCACAAGCGGCCGCCCATACCTACGAAATGAGTCACGAGTTTGACTTCGCAGCCACCAAAATAGTCGCCCACGCCGGAAACAAAACAGGCCGAGAATTGATTGAAGCATGGGCCTCGGATGAGAACTCGGTCAATCGATTTATCGATCTGGCGCCGGCGTACAGAGCCCTTCGTAGTCGCCTCCAGTCGTGCGACGTCGGTCGATGATTGGGTCTACGTGCCTTATAACTGCCGCTTGTCCTGTTTCTGCCACTACCTCTGACGATGGACTCCTGTACGAGTCTGAAAACTCAGGATAATAAACGAATTGTTTCGGTGCTCGACTCTTCTTCTTCACAGATCCAACTCTAGACCGTAAACTCTAACCCTAAATATTAACCCTGACTCCTAACACTAAACCCTAACACGTAAGCCTAAATCCTAATCGTAAAACCCGAATATTTGTGAATACTAGTCGCATCAGTCCGTGAAGCGCCTCAAATCGAAAGCATCCACAGGCAGTTCTACGCCTGCTGAATTCACCGAGAGTGTGAAAGTGATAAATGCTTAGCACACACTGAAATCAATAGTAGTGCACGGGTGATGATTTGTTGACGAAGCAGGAGTGCGTTAAGGAGCCCCACCTAAATTAGACCTTCCCACAAGGCTTCATGAGAATCATGAGCAGAGGCGAACATCCTAAAGCCGCTCAGACTGTTTACCTGAATTTGCCTCCCATAATGTTTTGGCTCAACAGCCTAATAACAAGCCAACTGAGTAATTAGTATCTGCATTTCATCCTCACAATGTCGTCATCCATATATTTTTGTATTTTATACGGCAGTCGACGTGATAGACCGCACTTCTCCTGCCTCACTCAGGATAGGTCAGAAATCAAGCTAGATAGGAAGACTGGTCTTCCCGCAGATCTGGATCTCGTGAGGCATTGCAAGATCTTTGGCTCAAACACTGACACCACATTAGCGGCAAATTCACATCAGGCTCCAAAATGTCTCCGGCATGGGCTGTACTTCCGTTCTATACCTTAAAATAAAAGAAATAACTCTAATTATTTAAATAAAGCAATGTCACCATGTACGTGGATCAGGCTCATTTTCGGCATGCGTTTACCATGTTACGTCGTGTCTCCGTAATCTCACATGGACTGCCATGCATATGTACGAATTCCTAATTCCGACAGCTTCATTACTTCGCAAAGCCTGATATTCCTGAATTTACACCCACAGAAAATAAGAAAGGTAGTATCCTAGTCAGATCCTACGCAAAACATAAGTTCGGATGAGGTCTAAGTTGGCATTGGCAGTTTAATTGCCATGCGGGTGGAGAAAGTCTGCCGTGGTCCTCTGCTTAACCATTTTGTTTAACACTGGTCAGCATGGCTGCTTGAGGGTCATTCATATCTCAAAAACGCTTTGACTACTACAGGTATTCGTAACAAGTGTCTACATAGGAGAAGCGTGTCAGGGACATATTTCCAGACACCCGACTGCTAGTGAGAAAATCAGTGGAAACGGCCTTAAATGAAGTGCATTAATCCGCATTAAGCGGTTTCTAAAACATTGGATTCTCCATAAGTCAACCGCATATAATCGCGACTGGACAGTACATATCGTCGCGCAACATGTTCGTCATCTGGTAGTCAGATTTGGACAGTCGGCTGATGCATTAAAGGGGTGTAAAGAAGTCCGTGGACATTGAGGAATCTATGCAATGCCAGGGGTCTCTACGACTACTATTCTCTCTCACCAATGATCTGGCATTACATAGCGCTTTGATATTTCGGATGATGAGACACTCATCACAGGACATAAGTTAGACCTTTTCATGAGGTTTCTTGGGAACAATGAGTAAATCTGAGTACCTAACATCTGCTCAGATTGTTAATTTAAGACTGTCTTCCACAATGTGGTATTGAGCGCGGGGGGCTGGACTTAAAGGTTATCCCTGAGGCCTCCCAGATGACGAGTGTCCTCGCCGTATGGCTCTGCAACACCTCTGGCCAAAACTCTGCCCTCCTACGAGCGGCAACTGCACAGGCTATAACACCTCCGCGACACGGACTGTATGAACATGCGCGCTATTTCTTCATTTGCTACTTGAACGGAAAAAAGTTACCAGTTATTTGGACCTGACTGAATTATGGCAAGAGATCAATGCGTTCTGCCGAGTCTTCGTGATCTCATAACACGCCGTAAGCGTAGGTCTTCACGGCGAACCAGTTACTGTGTCGATCTCGTCACCAGGTCACTGAGAGGCTCAGACAGTCCGTTGATGCATGAAAGAAAGGGGACGATAGTGAGCCCGACAGTGAAAGTATCCATTTTCACAACAAATCATCGCATTCCCACCACAGTATAACTAATTGTGACTTGGAAGACTGCCCACTGATGGCATACTACGGTGCTCTTGGTGAATAGTTTTGTGTGACTGGAGGGCTGGCAGTCAGGATACTGATAGTGCATCTCTCGTTGCCAACTGTGTCCACCGTGTGCTCCACAGCATGTTGAAGCAGACACAGTGACCTGCGCGTGAATTAGTTGACAGTAATAGTGGACTTGCCCAGTATCTACCGCACTCTCTCCTCCCCCGCCTGAATCAAGTGCCAAAACATACTCAAGAAGACCGGAGGCGAGGGGGGGGGGCGGGTTGGTCAGTATACCAGGGCTCATTCTTAATGCATACCCTATGACATCCCTGCTCACGCGAGAACGGATACACCCCCTTCTGTTGGCTGGTGCATGTGGATTCGAGCCCAGCCGTGTTTGGGGCAAGCGTGAGGGGCGGTCAGGCTCTGTGAGCCACCTCACTCAACCCCATCACCGGTCGCTGACAACCCCGCTGAGATCGTTTCTCCTTCTACAAAAAACAGCACCATACATTCCTGGTAATCAGAAGGTAGTCGAGGAGTCAGGTGACGATTGAGGCGTCCTGAACCTGCCATTTTTCATAAAAACGTCACAGTGCTCCAGGTGGCTCTTCAAAACTAGCAACTTCATCTGGTGACGCACTCTCCACCATAGAATAACGCATAGGTTTAAATCTATAACGACCATGTAAGCATTGTGGCTTGGAAGGCTACCAACTGACGAGATAATGCGGTGCGCTTGTTGAATAGTTTTGTGTGACTGGGAGTCAAGATACCGATAGCTCGACCCCCCTTGACGACTATGTCTACCATGTGTTCCACAGCATGTTGCGGCAGACGCAGTGACCTGCGCGTGATTTAGTTTATAGAGATAGTGGACTTGCACGGTATCTACCGCATTCTCTCCTCTCCCGCCTGGATCCGTAGCCAAAACATAGTTAAGAAGACCAGAGGAGGCAGAGCGAGTGGGCCAGTATACAAGGGTTCATTCTTAATGTGGACCCAATGACATTCCTGCACACCCGAGAACTGGTTAATCCCGTGTTGTTTTCTTGTTCATGCAAACTGCGGCCCGGTCATTTGTGTGGCACGCGTAGACGGGCGATCAAACTTTGTCAGCCACTCCACCCAACCCCATCACCAGTCGCTGCCAACCCCGAACAACCGACTGGCACATGAGAGGGCGACAAGAAAGATAGAGAGACCAAAACTGGGAAATAAATCAAAATGACAAATCAAAACACCCTAACCCCCCTGATACTCAATCGGATGAGCAATAATGTAATACGGGACTCGCAGAGTTGTGGTTTGAGAGTTGCCAACTGATGACATAACTCCATCATTCTCAGAATCGGGCTACAATGTCCCCTTCCCACTGTACCTTCTATGCTGGGCACCCTTATTTTAGTCTGGCATGCCCCGCCAAGGGTGTGAGTAATGTTTAGGCGGGCTGACTGACTTCGCCAACCACCTAACGGACACAACACTGTTGGAGCTGGGGTTAGAGGTTGGGGTTAGGCGAAGGGAATGGGGCAACTGTTTCTCAACCGCCCAAACTACAACCGTGCATTCCTAATAGCTAGTCTTTGGCATACAACTAGTTGACTTCGTCGCATATGCGTTATCCGGCCCCATGTGTAAAAACTCTTATTGTCACCGGTCCCGTATTACAGGTGGCTGGGCTTTGTTTACTTCAGGTGGGGCTACATAACCAAATCTGACCAATTGAGGTACATGATGTTCTCTTCCATGCGGAAAAAAAACTCACAGTATACGTAGTCAGATATTCAAAAAGGATTGGAAAGACAAATCTGATCGGCCGAAATCTAACTAAAAATGTCCAGGAGCCAATTTAGATTGCCCCTTAGCAGGCGACAGTTCTGATTTGGTCTCTGATGAGACTTCCTTCTGAGTCATTACTCACCGCTGAGCAAAAGTCCGCGAGGCCGCAGCTGGTCCACCAGTGGGCTCTGCCAGATGAGTCGTAAGCACTTCATCGAACCGAAGTTCATTACCGTCTCGCTATTTCTTATTCTTTGTCACCATGTATGTGTGCCGAATGAGCATACTGACAAAGAGAGCGAGTGCATTGGCGATTTCCGGCTTGCGTGCAGCCACCGGCCAGTAATGCCCAATCCTAGATTTGTTACGTCTGTCGTTTGAGCTGGAGTCCTGCTGGGTTAATTGTAACTGTGCGGTAGAGCACCCTCTCCGATCACTCCGCAATACCTATGCCTCCCATTGTATGCTGAGGCTTCAGGTGGAGCCTCGCAGGCAGTTGCACAGCGAGTACTAACACACACTGGCTTTGATCGCACTACTCTGTGATGGAAGCGAGAGACAGACCGAAATTCTGGGCCCGGTATGTGGATGACACCTTCGTCGTCATCGAAAGGGATCAGGTTTTGACATTCCAAGAACATCTCAACGCCATCTTCCCGGACATTCGATTTACAATGGAGGAGGAAGAGAACAACCAGCTGGCCTTCCTGGATGTCCTCGTATGCCGCAAAGATTGTGGTGAACTAAAAACCAAAGTGTTCAGGAAAGTAACAAATACGATACAAGTACTGAACTTCAACAGTAACCACCCAATCAGCCACAAACGCAGTTGTGTAAGGACGCTCTATCGGCGTGTCGAAACGCACTGCAGTGAGCCGGAAGACAAAATTGCCGAACTACAATACCTCCGACGGGTCTTCAAAGCCAATGGCTACCCGCGCAACTTCGTCGACCGGTGCATACGCAAAAGGGACAAAAGGCCTAACCGCACGGACACCAAATCTTGGCGGGCACTTCCGTATGTTAAGAACGTTTCGGAAGCTGTCGGCCGCCTTCTCGCACCACTTGGGGTTGGAGTGGCACACAGACCGGAGGCAACCATCAGGCGTCTGGTCATGAAACCGAAAGACCCACTGCCACGGCTAGAAACGTCTGGAGTCGTTTATCGGATCTGGTGCAGTTGCGGACAAAGCAACTACGTCGGAGAAACCGGAAGACAGCTCCGAACGAGAATGGCCAAACACGCGGCAGCGGTGCGCAGAAATGACGCCAGCTCTCAAGTTGCGGCTGATTCGACGAGATCCGGCCACACATTCAAATTCGATGAGGCCGAAATTCTCGCAAGAGGTGACAACCGCGTGAGCCGGGAGCTACTGGAATCATGGTTTACTGGCCCCCAGTCCATCAACAAGTGCAACGATCTTCCCACTCCATACTGCGTGCTAAAACTTCGCCTAGGCGGAGTAGCAAGCCATGCGGGGAGCGCAGAGGTGAACACTTTTCCCAACACCGGGGTCGGTGCGTCAGATGGTCGAGCAATCATCACGCCAACATCCAACGTGCGTGATGAAATTGCAGCAATTATCGACTCGAATGTCGGCCATCGAGCAATGATCACACCAAGTGCGACGATCCCGGATGAAGGGGGGAGCCGTGAATGTTCATAGGTATGCGGTAGCATGGCTACGGCATCCTATAAATACCGCAACCCCTTGTGCAGCAACCACCCGTCTCTGCTTTTTTGTCTCTGATGATGGATTCGAGTAGGAATCCGAAACGTCAGGCTAATAAAGCTCTTGTCCCGGCGATCGTGTCTCCTTCTTCAAACGCAGCGCCAGACGTTCCCGTAATCTGGAATTTGTCTAGGGGTCAGGTAACAGCCGGGTGAAAATTGAACCTGTCCTTGACGGTAAAAACGGCACAGTGCTCCAGACGGCTCTTCCACACTAACACCTTCATCTGGTGACGCACTTCCCGGAGGAACTGTTCGTCCAGAGCCAGTGGTAATAACTCCGGCATTCTAATCGAACAATACACGACGTGATGCAGGTTCTTCGAACGCATATGGCGTCAGCACTTATTTTGAACAGCTTGAACTATTTCAGCACATATTCCACACGGCAGCATCTGCTGGGAATCTCCGAAAGCATATGTATGTCAGACTACAAGGATTGCACAAGCCAGTGATTCATATAATTCGCACATGTCCATGTCAGTTCATATGTGCAAACTGCCGAGGATATGCATAGCCTTGACTTGTTAGTGTAGTGTAGGTAGTCTAGGTATGACTACTGAATGTCTCACGTCGTGTCTCAATAACTGGACGACACTAACCTAGACTGTTAAGAGCTTCTCCTGGGGATATGAGAGTGAGGGAGGCCAAGACCAGCATGGGGAAATCTACCGAAATGGCGAATCGGCGCACCACTTCCAATATGAAATTTGATGTATACAAAGAGATCATGAGGCGTTCAGAGTCGTGACTTGCAGGTTTTCTGAATGACAGGGTAAGTCGGTTTCTCAGAGAACTGAAAGCCATGCAACAAAGGTTCCTTCTCATTGTGGCGTTCATTGCATTTCCGCCTAATTAGGAAACTGATTAGGAACGGACTGATTAGGTTTCTTGGCCACTGACTTCTCGTCCATCTTCGGAAGTCTTGACATTGTCTTACCGTTGGTGCAAGGTTTTGTTAGGGAATATACATATATCAGGGAAAACACGGCTGCAAACTAATTCGTGAATTAGACACAGATGCTGCGTCCAATCCGTACGGCGCACGCCATCGACGTCGAACTGTTACCGCGATACATGTTTGATAACCCCTTCTGGGTGAAGTCGGTGTGATCTCTGCCACCTTTCCGATGTCAAATCGGGATTGAACTGAAGGCTACAAAGTAGTGAGATGCATGACCTTCCCTTCCACGTTGGAAGAAACACTCTCGGGATTCGGAGTCTGCATTAAAATCTGATTTGTGAGACTGACTAAAAATGTCTAGGAGTCAATTAAGATTACGTCCCAGCAAACGATAATCCTAATTTTGTCCTTGACGATTCTGCATTCTGAATCATTACTCATCACTCCGCTAGTGCCAGCAAGCACGCTAGGTTAAAATCCACGCTGCAGCGAGATGAGCATATCCCATGGACGAATCTGTTAACGAAGTTCCCACGAGGATTCAGATAGTTGCTGTGCAGAATTTTGATTAGCAAACCGGGATAATTTAGAATTTATTGTTTGCAGAAAACACAGTAGATAATGGGACGCAAATGATATGTAGATGGGATTAGCAGTAGCCCAAGTCTGATCTTACAGAAAAAATGGGATTCTATGAGCAGGTCAATAGGTGAAAGTGCAGCCGATATCATCTTAGGAGCTGAATATGTACTTTTGAATTAATTACTGGAATTCTCTGAAGAAGTCGAGTATATCCGAGTAGATGTCCCTGACGGCATCCATGCCCCTCACAAATTCTAGATGGTTGTAATGCGGCAGATACATGTCTCGAATGTAGGACTGCTTCGGCAGTTCTGCGAGCAGCCTGCGGACATCCTCAGGTGCTGAAAGCCAATCATCGCCGCCCCAATACAGTTTCATCGGAATGTCCATGTTGCTAACGCCGTAGACTGGAGGGACTGGTTGATTATAATGACGCATGTTCTCTTCCGCTCCAAAGTCAAAGCCTTGAAATTTCCCGTGGAACATACTCTGTATGCGCAACAGACGTAAATATGAGGGTTGATTAAAAATCACATTGTGAAGATTATGCTTTTTTCAACATAAACTGATAGCTTGCGTACTGCAATCGAAGTCCACAACCCTCTTCAGACGGCGGATATTTTGCGAATCTTCATGCCTTCTTGGTGATCATTCATCACATTCCTGATTGATGTCTACGGAGGGTGTTGTGGGGATACCTTATAATCATCGTTTTAATCGCAGAAGTTCTCTTACAAAAGCTGGTATATCGAGTCGTTGCGGCAAAACTCACTAATGCATGCATAAATCGAGTAACGGGCTACGGGCTTCCCTTATAGCGCACCCTCAACCCCCCACCAATTAGAAAAGAATTTGTAAGTGCGTTCAGTGTTCGACAGTCTCTTGTAAGACCGGTATATGCTGACACCTATAAGATAGCAACAGCTGCAGTAGCATGTGGCAATCAGCGGTAGTCCATGCTCCACACGACATCCTACTTTCATTTTTTAGGCAGAAGCGTTATTTAGCTACGCTAGAAACGGTATGTATGATAAAGTTGAATAGAGAGCTTTCGACGTAAGCGCTGAGCTGGCGGTAGATTTGGCAGCATCAACCCCGTAATACCCCTACGACACTGATTATGTTCTGATGAAAGGGTAGAGTAAGGGCGACCGCAGATCGGTAAGGTCGCAGGAGCCGGGGAAGTAAAACTCACAAACGTTGTCCCCTTCCTCCTCGCGAAAGAGTCTTCTTTGAGGAGTCTGGAAACTTGCATACCACACCAAACGAGCCATAAGGAACACACCAAGAAGGAGATCGTTTAGCCCAACCCGAGAACCTACGCAGAGTGAAATTAATTCGTTAACTGGAAGCCTCCGAAGCCATGAGGGCACACGCGGTAGCAGTCGAAAAAGTGTTTGATTGTCTAACTTAAGGAAAGCGAACGTGACAAATTTAGTCAATTTTGATTCTCTAAAACTGATGACAAGTCTGCCTCAAACCGACTAGAGAGTTGATATTCGGTGTGGGGGTTAGAATGGACTGAAGACCCCTAGATAAATGCGTGCCACGCGACTAAAAGAACTGGCGCCGGAAAACACTATAATTTACCTGCTGCTTGAGCAATTAGTCTTTCCGTGGCCATTGCAGTTGGGAGTTTATTTATGACCAAAAAGGTCCATATTATTACGTGAATATGCGAGAACACTGGCCTCAATGAGCCTACCTGAAGTTTGTTGATCGGGATTCGAGGCCTTATTTTTTGGCTGCGCGGCAACGACTTTAGGGGTATCCAATCGGCCCGACGCACATCAATGACTAGCCGTAAGTTGTAGGTCCTCATGAATATGGGATGCCAGCCTACTCACAGTGTGTCAGACACTGCGAATGAGGTAGTCCTTAAAGCGTCTCCTACGGGAGCGTTGGATCGATCATTCAGCGGGGTCACGCGCTTCTG
>CACRXP010001360.1:54811-79714 GCA_902702965.1 Spirometra erinaceieuropaei
AACTCCATGACCAAAGATCCCGGGTTCGAATCTCAAGTGATCCACACTTGGGGTTGGGTATGACTGGCTGATGACGGCTAATAAGCCAGAAATGGCCATTCCGGTCTCCCTTGTCTTTGTCGGTATCACCTTCTCAACATACTTCCTACTGTGTTTCCGTCTTGGTTGTCAAAATAACAAGCATCAGTTTATTTTGAAGCCTCCCCTTGAATATTCTGTCTTGGTTTCGGCCCACAAGCTGTTCCAATATCTTTATTGTTTATCATAGTTAGGAGCCTCCGGCTGTCATTTGGAGCATCGGACACAGACTCAGGCATGCCCTTTATGACAATGCATATACTTTGATCAATTAGAGGGCCTTGTGGTTTAACCACGCATGCAGAGACTTAATCACGGATATCCCAAGTACCGTCATCAACCGATTTAGGTAGGTTTGATTCTGTAGGACCGGCGCATGACTGCCTGTTCACTACGATCTTTTGGTCATTTGTCATTTCGATTTTTGCTTGCGGTGTAGCCCCTTCTTGCTCCCTTTTCTGACTCTCTGTGCCTTTCCGAGGTGCTCTGAGACATCTTTTAGTTTGCTGAGATCGCGTCTGGTCACGCTTTTCTCGCGCAAGACACTGTTTGTCATTCATATCGAGCTCCAGAGACCTACTATTTTCTTTCTCCTCTGTCGACACAGCCGAGGGAGCCATGTTTGAATATGTCCGCTTACTGTCATTCTCTTTGCGTGAGCAGCGAGCGTGATTCCTTAGCTTCTCCATCTCCACCTTAAGGCCCTTAATCTCCTTCTTCATTTCCGGAAATTTTTGAAGGAGTCCAAAACATGTCGTACAGGCTTCGTCTTCGTATTTGATATCTATACAGCTTATTAAACTCCTTGCTCGATTTACGGGGGGTGATTTGACAGCGATATATACAGGGTTGCAGTTGTTTGTACTACCAATAATGTTTGCTCATTTATTTATTTCAGCCCGCCGACCGTGCTGCGGTAGTCTAGTGGTGATCTTGGTGGTCGCCTGGCGGCGGCTCCTGAGTTCAGATTCCATTCGAGGCGACTGTTTTGCACAATGTCCTGAAGGCGTTTTGTATTTCCCCTTATTAAATCAAAGAATACACTAGGTATTCTAGGTACGGGATGAAGTATGTAAAGGTGTAGGAGGAGCTTTTTAACCGGACCAACAATATGAAACAAATAGTAAACGACTCAGCCGTTCTTAGAACTGGAAAGTCCGGCGGTGCTGTTGGCAGAGAAGTGATACGAAGAATATTCTGTCAAAGTTCCGTTGTGATAGTTCGAGGAATTGCTAATTACGCTTCAATTTCTTAATCCAAATGGACCTGCAGTGCATCCAGTAGACAGAAATCCCGAAAAAGGCAAATTCCTCGAAGGTCGAAAATTCCAAACCGAATTCGAAGTACGCGCTCCCATTCCAGGCGTCTTCTGTGGCGTTTTTCCCCGGGCTAAAAAATTCATCAAAGGGACGGTTTCAGAATCCCACCTCAATTATCGTTTTATTGCTGAGAAGACTGTAACCTGCACTGTGTTAGGTTTACCGTTTATATTTATCATCAAATGTTCCCGAAGTTCGCAATTTAGTACTGGTGATTGTCTTTCAAAATGACCAGGGAATCCTTTCTTCGGCTAGTGTACCCTGCTGTACAATGCGAAGCTTTGTTATTGCCAGCCAGAAGCCCCAATGGTAACAAGGCGGATAAAGGTAACGCGTTACGCACACTGCTGAGAAGTAGGAGCAGACATATGTTCTTCAAACATAAAAGCAAAAATGGAGAGAAGAGATCCATACTGCGACATAAAATTTGTGGAAATTTGTAGGTGGTTTAGGACCTGGTTGGTCCATATTGACAAAAGCTCTCGGATGGAAGTCTTGTTTTGTTTCAATTACACAAAGGGGAACCCTGACGTTTCGCATTGGGAAAAGTGAATCAGAAGCTTATTTCTGTCGTGGTTTATCTCCGGTTTCCTGAAAAATTAGTAATGAGAATTCGCGAATTGATTTTTGAAAATAATATATTTCTAAAAATTATATATGTAAAGCCCAGTAAGCAGTAAATCGTTAAAATTCGTTATTGAGTGGTGGAACAAAGATGAAGCTATGTATGGGGAGAATTTCGACGACTTATCAATATCGATGAACAAACACATGAACTGTCAGGCAAGCTTCTGTTTAATATAAACATATTTTTAAAAACAGGTGACTGATGATTTTAAAATGCGAATGAACATTTTGCCGATAGTTTCACTTCGGGACAATGTTCCACAAGCAGAAATTTATGTCATTATTCTATTCCTACTTGTTATGGGATCGACAACCTTGGAGCTCTACGGAGAACATTTATGGTCAGAGATGGAACTATCGGGCGTGCGCGAGCTCAGAAGCGCTCTGACCTACAGGCGTCACCACTTTCAGAACTATGTTTAGAGCTTTTAACATGAACAGAGCTTTTAAATCTTTAGCTGCCCGGAATACAGTCAGTTCGACTGGCGGCATGGTCACCGTCTGATTGCCAGACCAGCTAATGTCTGGTGCGATGCTGAATGCGCGCTGTAGTGGCACATACACAGTTTTTACCAGTATTCCCTGACCACTGTCGCATCGATAACGAAGCCCAAAACGGGCAAATAGGCCAGCCGCTTGAATAGTCCTTCACCCTAACTTGACCATCCAAATCCCTTGCAAAAATCGGCAGACCGCCACGAGAAAATGTTTTTGCTATCGTTTTTAGCTGGGTGTAGAAAGTTTCTTTATTGTGTTGAATGACAGCTGACGCGGGCAAGAACATAAGAGCGATAAAAAAGCTATGTGTGTTCGTCTACTTGCGCGTGATTGATAGCTCGGAAATTCCAGAATCCAGTAAATTGAGCCGCTTACCTCTGAATAATTTGGCTAATTTGCTATGTTTCATCATCTATTTACAAGATTTAGAGGATATATCGCCCTATGCGGTCGCCGTAGCACTGATGGAAGTACTCGAACAGAACATTTCCAGGGCGTTTTTAAGAAAACATGAGTACAGGCGGGACTCCAGCAGTCATTCGGATTGTCCATTTAAAGTTGCCTCCTGTAGGGCGCTTGCAGCTGAGGAAATCCAAAATAACCCCTTACAACTTATTATGACAATGTTATATCGGCGTTATCCAGACTTGTGATATTGCATACGGCATTGCATATTCATTATTACCACCTAAAATGGGCGTTTACACCATTAGTGCAGACCTCCACGCCACTTCCACTACTACGTCGAATGCGCTATCCACTCGCTGGTGCATATAATAAGAGAACGAAGTGAGCTCGAAACTTAGAAATCCCTGTTATGATAGGCAAGTGCATCTAACAGCGCGATAAATCCCACGCGCTCAAATTTATCTCGAAAAACTATGTGTTGCATATCGTGGATGCGCCAGTCAACTAAGCATCGTTTTTCCATAATTATATTGGACAGTTTTCACTTACTGGAGTAAACTGACTTCACTATCTGTCTACAGTCTGGGACCTACGGGAAGAACGACTGCTTGACCTATATTTTGTCTTATCTCATAGTTTTTCACTAGCAGTTCTAATCAGCTTCTTCTTGTTCAGGAATAATAGGCAGGGTGTGTGCCCGATGCAGGTTTATGTCTCGTCGAATTTGTGCCTTCGTAAACAAATGACAATCCAATATCTTGTAAATAATTCAAACGTCAATGCTAGAATTGCGTTTAAAGACCTGTCTACAGGCCAAAATCAAAGATTTAGGTCTGTAAATATTCCGAATTAAATATAAATAACTAGTTATAGTTAAATATAACTCGAATTCGCGACCTGTTATTTGGGTATGACTGGCTGACGACGACTAATAAGCCAGAAATGGCCATTCCAGTCTCTCTTGTCATTGTCGGTAATAACATCCTGTCTAAACCGAATACTGTGTGGATAGGTACCCGAACGTCATTTGAATAGTTGTTGTGTACGCCATTGCGCGTATACACCACTAGTGCAGACCTCCACGCCACTTCCACTATTACGTCGAATGCGTCGGGGTCGCATGAAAGAAAGTAAAAATAAATTAACATAGAATTTTAAACGAGGTAGGCAAAATCTTTACAAAATGCAATCCAGAGTTTCTGAATTTGTAGTCCGTTGTTAAAAAATCATGAGCAAACAATGCAAAAAAACTCACTTAAAAATTTAAGAATGACTGGATTAACTTTACAGGATAAAAAAGCCTCGATAATAATAGCACAACATATGCGAACAGGACTGGCCTGCATGTGGCGGTATATAACAGATTGTAATCGGACATCGTCAGGGCAGAAATAAATGTCGGCCTTGATTATAATTGGACAACTTCAGGGCGGAAATAAATTGCCGATATAAGCGAACAGGCGAGTTCCAGACAGCAGTTCAGAAGACGAAGATGCGATCACTGGAACAAAAAATTTACTGGCCTGACGTTTCGGATTCTCACTCGAATCCATCATCAGATACATTCGCAGATAAAGGTGATGGTGGCACAGAGAGTGCAGTATTTATAGCACGTAGCTGCCGTGGGACCATTTGCGCATTGTAATTAACAGCTCTCGCAATCACCGCTGAGGTGGTAATCTATGCGTTGGTGGCTTCTCAGTCCGAGTCCGAGTCGCTAATGGCCGTGATTTCGTCATCCGTGCTGGATGCTGGTGTGACGATTGCTCGGCAAATTGGCTCACTGTCACTTGGATAATTGCTCGGCCGCGCCCTCCCCACGTGACTGATTCCCCTGCTCAGGGAAAACCTCAGCAGGGAATATGGTAACGGGAGGTCATTGTGCTTGTTGATGGATTGCGGGCCTGAAAACCATGACTCGAGCAGCTCGCGGCTCACGCGGTAGTCACCCCTTGCGAGGATTTCGGCCTCTTGAAATTTGAAAATGTGGCCGGGTCCCGTCGTGTGTGCCGCCACCTGAGAACTAGCGTCTCCCCGCCTCACTGCTGCTGCATGCTTGGCAATTCGTGTACGGTGTAATATCCCAGTTTCTCCGACATAGTTGCTTTGTCCGCAACTACACCAAATCCATCAAACGACTCCAGACGTTTCCTGCCGTGGCATCGGGCCTTTTGGCCTCATGACTTGGCGCCTAATGGTTGCTTCCTGCCTGTGTGCAACCCCAACTGCAAGTGGAGTGAGAAGACGACTGACGACTTCCGAGACGTTCTTCATGTACAAAAGAGCCCGTCAAAATTTGGGCGCGACGCACTCCGATTGGCTCAAAGGTCGAAAAATTTGCCCTTCGAGAGTCGTCTTCATATGCGTAGATTAGATTTCTGCACAGGTGTCTTGACAACAATGTGCTGCCGAAGTGTGTTTCATACAAACCTTCAGTCAACACAGAGATGGCGAGACGCGCAGTACTTCAGCACGGCCGACGAATGATCCGAGTGGTCTTTCAAGACTGTAAATCACGGATTTGCAAATCCCGTCAGAGGATTGGCCAATAGAAAGCAATTTGCTGCGAGTTCATGGGCAAGGCCGGCACAAAACTGCTTCAGCAGAGGCTGGCCGAACGAACCCCCGAACATAAAGCCACACGCGAAGCAGCCATTGAGAGCAATTTTCGTAAGCTGCCTGCTCCAATGTCATCCGGTAACGACAAACTGGTGCATAACCTGTCGTCAAAGGAACTGACGGGGGAATAAATGCAGGTTTTACGGCATGAGGCCCCATTCACCAAGCCGATGGCAAACCTGCCAACATGATCGCAGCAGTGGAGTCAATCCTCAGCCAGACGGGAGCGACAGGCGAAACGAAGAACTTCATTCGACACCAAGTGTCCTCCTTCCTCATGGCACATAGGTCGCGTGACGTGCTTTCCAACGTCGAGCGCGGTGCCCTTAAGGAAATCAGGGCCGACAACGACCTGGTTATCGTGCCTGCGGACAAGGGGCGTTCAACGGTCGTATTGGGCAGGACAAACTACAATCAAAAAGCCAAAAGCTTGTTGGAGGATCGTCAGTCCTATGTCCCATGCGAATCCAACCCAATAAAAACGCTGACACGCGAGATTAACGCGACGCTGTTGGCAATGGAGAACTCAGGTGCAATATCGCCAATCGACCGGTGCAAGGTGAGAGCACGAGAAACGGCCCTAGCCCTATTCTACGGTCTTCCAAAAGTACACAAAGAGGGCGCTCCTCTCCGGCCTATCGTATCACTAAAGGGCACTCCAACCTACGGACTGGCAAAGTGCCTGTTCCGACGTCTCAAATTTCTGACCTCTGATTCGAACTCCACAGTCAGCTAGTCAACGCAATTCTTGGATAAACTTAAAGGAGTAAGTCTCCTGCCAAGCGATGTCATGGTTTACTTTGCTGTCACGTCCCTTTTGACTTCTTTCCCGCAGGACCTGGAAGTCGAGACCATCGAGCTACTCCTATGAGAGAAATACGACGAAATGGAGAATCGCCTCGGACACGCCCAAATCATCCAGCTCCTAAAGTTCTGTCTCAAGACGTACTTTACATTCGACGGAACAATCTACGAGCAGGTGAAAGGGACGCCATTGGGTTCGCGGATTTCGGGACTCATAGCCGAGGCGATCCTACAACGGTTGGAGTCGCTGGTTTTCCGACAGCACAGACCGAAATTTTGGGCTCCGTATGTGGATGACACCTTCGTCGTCATCGAACGGGATCAGGTGCTGACACTCAAAGAACATCTCAACGCCGTCTTCCCGGACATTCAGTTGACGATCGAGGAGGAGGAGGAGGAGGAGGAGGGAGAAGAAAGCAACCAGTTCGCCATCCTGGATGTCCTCGTCTGCCGCAAAGAGGGTGGTGGCCTAAAAACCAAAGTGTTTAGGAAAACGACAAAGAAGATGCAAGTACTGAACTTCAATAGCAACCACACGATTAGTCACAAATGCAGTTGCGTAAGGGCGCTATACCGGCGCGTTGAGACGCACTGCAGTGAAATGGAAGACAAGGTTGCTGAATTACAATATCTTCGATGGGTAATGAGAGCCAATGGTAACGCACGCAACTTTGTCAACCAGTGCATACGAAAAGGACACCAGAGACAAAATCCAACCGGCCCCAAATTTTTGCCGACTCTTCCGTACGTGAAGAACGTCTCGGATGTCGTCAGTCGTCTTCTCACTCCACTTGCAGTTGGGGTTGCACACAGGCCGGAAGCAACCATTAGGCGCCAAGTCATGAGGCCAAAATGCCCGATGCCACGGCAGGAAACGTCTGGAGTCGTTTGATGGATTTGGTGTAGTTGCGGACAAAGCAACTATGTCGGAGAAACTGGGATATTACACCGTACACGAATTGCCAAGCATGCAGCAGCAGTGAGGCGGGGAGACGCTAGTTCTCAGGTGGCGGCACACACGACGGGACCCGGCCACATTTTCAAATTTCAAGAGGCCGAAATCCTCGCAAGGGGTGACTACCGCGTGAGCCGCGAGCTGCTCGAGTCATGGTTTTCAGGCCCGCAATCCATCAACAAGCACAATGACCTCCCGTTACCATATTCCCTGCTGAGGTTTTCCCTGAGCAGGGGAATCAGTCACGTGGGGAGGGCGCGGCCGAGCAATTATCCAAGTGACAGTGAGCCAATTTGCCGAGCAATCGTCACACCAGCATCCAGCACGGATGACGAAATCACGGCCATTAGCGACTCGGACTCGGACTGAGAAGCCACCAACGCATAGATTACAACCCCAGCGGTGATTGCGAGAGCTGTTAATTACAATGCGCAAATGGTCCCACGGCGGCTACGTGCTATAAATACTGCACTCTCTGTGCCACCATCACCTTTATCTGCGAATGTATCTGATGATGGATTCGAGTGAGAATCCGAAACGTCAGGCCAATAAATTTTTTGTTCCGGTGGTCGCATCTTCGTCTTCTTAATCCAAATATTTTTATAGAAAACACGCACAAAATTATGCTTTCTTTTACTTGTTTGGTAGAGAAACACATTGTCGTCACATTTATTACACAATGAAATGTTATCTTTCGGGCTAGAAAAAGTTTCATATTTCTAGATTTTTTAAGTCTTCACTGTCCATTCATCATGCAGTACCGTACCTGTCTGTTTACCACTGCTCCTCACGAAGTATGTTCCAGTCCAGAAGTATCGCAAAATTAAAAGAACTCTCTGTGGTATCTTCTTAAAGGAATAGAGGAACATATAAATTTACTTACGCGAAAAGCGTGCGCCTTGTAGACGCAAATCGCATAAAGCTAATGCAACGGCTGACCAGAATCAAAATTATTTGGGAGTTGAGAAACTTCTCTAAACCGAAATATGGCCTTTCTTCGTGCATAAAGTTTAAAGACTTTACTTTCTGCCAAACGAGTAAACGAAAGCATAGTTTTGTGCGCGCTTTCCATAAAATATATTTGTATTTATAAGACTATAAATAATCTTTGTTAAAAATTCAGGCTAATTAAATAGCCACTTTTTATCTAGTGCGGTTTCTAGAGGAGTTCGAAAAGAAACGCATTCAGAAGCCGACATCCTGGCTAGTTCGAAATACAATAATATTATGCCGCATGAAAATCAATATTAAAACCCTAGTCAAAAACGCATTATAGAAGTTCGGGTGAGATTGCCGTCCGTAGCCTGGGATTACGAGTCAACATTTTTGACTTACTTGCCTCCTATCAGTAGGCATGTTTAAATTAAGTTACGTAGTTCACCCGTGTCGGTCAGGCGGGGGTGTAACGCATTCGGCCTCGCTTTCGGGAACCTTGTCTGTTGTTGTTTTACCGTTTTCATACCCCCCTGCATATACTTACAGCTTAGACTTGGACGACGGACAGGCGGTTATGCTGCAAAGTCCTACATGTCCTTGCTCATGTTTGCATTTCCGCTCATACGGCCGTTTAGCCGGCGTGCCACGGTACTACGGGTGGGTCCTCCAGCTTTGACTACTTACTTTCCTTTTAGCTAGCTGAAGTCGGAATCTATCACGGCTATTGTCGCTCCACCAACAAGGAAGAAATAGCCTGCATTGTAGACGCGGTTTTCGGCCTCCACTGCGACCTCCCACGCCGTATTTTGCGTGGTTTTCGTGTGGGTTGGCCAGGCGCGTAGGCGTTGAGCGCCCTGCATGGGTGCAGTCCTGCACGGTCAGTGGACATTCTGTTTCTACTTGCGACTGCGGTTTACTATTTGCGCTGGTCACCTTCGGATCATTCTCCATCTGCTGCCTCGCACACTACCTCACCCCGCCCCCACCTCCCGGCGGCTTCCGATGGCTCCCCTATTTTCGGTATAGGCGTCAAACCAGGCTGTTGGCTTCCTGTGTGGTCTTCCTAAGTCGCGCTTTCCGTTTGCGTTTGCTGTCGGGTTTTGCGTTAAAAACCTTCTACGGCAGCTATTCGACGGATTTCGCTTGCTTCAGAGTTCCGCGGGTTGGCGGGTGTGCGGCGATCAGTATGGTTAGCTTTTAGCTTCATCTTTACCGTTACACGGCCTGAAGGCCTGCGTACTTAGGGCTAGCATCATGATTGGACAACGATTGCAGTGAGGGACCAGATCGGTTCCTCTTCATTCCCCTCGAACGCAGCATATTCATTCCTGGTTGGCGCATTACGGTTGGGATTATGGAAAAAAGGGGAGAAACACTGAGAGGTTGTGAAAGGATTTCACTATTGCAGTAAAAAGTTTGAATACAGCATAAGCTTCTCTGGCTGCATTGGTTTTCACTGGCACCAGTTCCTTGGCCTTGCTGTTAGTTTGCCATCAACGTGTTTGATTCGTCAGTGTGTTCATATCGCTCTATGCGTAGGATATCGTTTACATTTTCTTGCTTACCTTACCGTCAACTGCTGTATTTTTCGGTTACGTGGCCGCTTTCGGGGACCATATGTGCTTGCGCAACATGGGACAGGAATCATTCCCACGCCTTCACATCTGTTACACCTTAAAACTTCATTATAATACTATTTTCGCATAGCTGAAGGCAACTCCGTCCGTGCGTTGATGCAATTTTCGCATTCGCATGGGTTCTCGGTATCGGCCCCTGTTTTCCGAAGCGAGCACTCCTTTTGCTTGCAGATATTCCACTAGGTTTTGGCGACTGGATAATAGCAAGGATCTGTGCGAGCTCTGACGGTTTATTAACTAATGGGGCAGCTTTTCGTGCTTTCCCGGCTGCTTGCGTTTTACAAGCGGCAACCATATAATAAATAGTCAGCAAAATAATGACTACTCTGTGCAAACCGATCGTCACTGCGTACCCAATGCGGCTTATTCACGCGCCTCTTACGTAATCCACGTTTACACTTACTGTTCTTGGACTTCACTGTCCGCTGATTTATTTTCCGCTGACAGTTCACGGGCACTGGTCATCACGCGTCAAATTTTCTGGGGCACCTTTTGCGGAATGACCTTGGCCTTCGATACGTACCTCCTATTGATTACTAGGGCAGCGTTGTCAGCTAGTCTTATCTCTTTCAACCGAGGTGACCTTCCGCAGGCCGCGCTAAATATGATGGGCTTCTTCTTGAATTTTCCCCGTTATTTCACCTCAGAAAATTTCACTGTTTACTCTTGAAAACATTACCTTTTGTTTTACTTAATTTTAACCTCCTACGCCACCCATAAAAACTCCTTTACCACCGGTCCCGTCAGACAGGGACCTACCGGTCAGCATGCACATCCCAGGCTACCAACTGCGATCTGACCGTCAATTCTCTTTGACTGTAAGCAGCCTCACTCCCAATAGCACCGAGTGCCAAATCCGGAGTTCGGTAATTCGAAACCATCGACGGCCAGGGGTGACAAAGTATGAAGAACGATTATCAGGCTTCATTGTTTAGAAGAAGCTAGGCATGAAACACCAATTGAAATATGATCTCGGTCATAGAATATTATTTAGATCGCCTTGTAATATTGGTTATTACGCAGTGTAAGTCCAATATATTTTATTCGCGCTTTTAAATGCGCGCCTTGCCTAAAAAATCCCACTCATTAAGAAATGATAACTTAATTAGTGTGCATTTTCCCCTTCATTTTCGATGTTCTTTTAAATCCAGATTAACTTTATGGAAGGCGAGCACGGAAATGTATGTTATGTTATTTTCAAATTGTCGCCTAGAAACGAGGGCAGATGCAAATCTAAAGATGGCGCTGATTAAACACTTTTGGGAACCTAAAATAATTATTCAACTATCGCCACGTATGTTTGTTCATTTGTGCTACGTCTATGGCTCATGACGTTAAACCTTGTCCATTGTTCAATTTTATGAGTTTCATACGAAAGTCTAGTAGAATAGGGGAATTTTTGAGCTTTCTTTAAAGGAACGCATACAGAGTCCAATTTATAAGAGTACGAAGAAATCGCTAAAACACATTCATTCAATTTTTGTAGTCATTGTTAGGTAGTGTGGTGTTGGCTGGAGGCCGGACAAGTACGAATCGGAAAAACGATATTCAGGCGTCTTAGAATTATGTTTTATGGTCTTAACATTGCATCTCCGCCTAAGTAATCCTTTTTAGTCGGAATCATATCAGAATCCTGATTAGCTTTTTGTTAGATACATCACCTACTATGCATGAGCGTATGCATTCGAATATGTTCCGAGAACTATGCTTGCACCATCATGCATAGCCTAATTTCCGTTCTGCGAGGCACAACAAAAGCAGTGTAAAAAAGGACACTTAGATTTCGTTTTTTGAGAAAAAAGTCATATAACCGACGTGAGGTTATTTACTTCAATCACCTTCCATAAAAAGCGCTCTTATGCGTTAGCATTGAGCAATTTGCTTAGTACGCATTATACGACAACAATTTAAATTTGATCGCCAAAAGGAAGGTACGCTCTAAGTGATTGTCTTCGCATAGTGAAACCACCTAACGCTTTTTAGAAAAATGCTGTGAGCGGGCTCCTAAGAAGGCGCCATGATCAAGCTGCCTCAAGAACCTTTCCAGCAGCAAGGGCACAAATATTATTCACTACAAACCCTAGTTAATGCGGAGAAGATGAGGATTGGTTTACATCTCAGACCAACTCGATGTGCATCTATTCCTCCACTTTCTCCCCAAGAGAAGGTTATATTGGTCGTACGAGTCGGCGTCAACCCAAAAAAATACGAGAATACTCCCCAACACGGCTGGGAAAAGGCGAAACTAGGAGCGTAGGCAGCGCATTCTTGCGCATGCAGTTGATTCATGGCATCGTATGGCCCCCGCTGAAGCATCTCGTGTGATTTATAAAGTCCCCACGAGCTATGCTTAGCTCTAAGGCCAGCTTCTGTCGTCAACAGCGGAAGCGGCCGCAATCAGGTTACGAAAACCGACCCTGTGCCTCCAGAAAACATCTTTCCGGCTGCGCGCTTACCATGGTCAAAGGTTGACTAACCAGATGCCACTTTTCATATCCTTTCGCTCTCGCCCCGCCTGTATTATAAAAATTACGTTTATCGATTTTCAAGTCATTGAATAGTTTGACTGTATCTCGTTCCAGTACAAATATACTGGCCTAAAGAGAATTTATCGAAAGCTAAGGAATGCTCGCATACTTATTTTCGGAATAATGCAACGGGAATTTTTGCAGATCAAAAAGTCGAGACTTAAAGTGTTTTGAAATTTATGACAGCTTTAAAGGATGTCCATAGGTGAACACAACTTTATTCCACCACCTTCAACGTAAAGGAAATTTTCGATGGTCTTTAAGTCTGCTTGAAAGTTAAAATACAACTTTTAAGTGTTACAGAGAAGTAACTATGAAAAAACGTCGTACGTTGGCAGAAGGCAACACAAGTGTGGAGTGAAGCAGGTCGACATTTTGGATTCTGCCTCCAAAATCTATACAGGCAATGAAGGTTTTCCGAGCCTAAGTATCATGTGACTAAGCTATCTTACAAAAGACCTCTTTTTGCGTGAGTAAGTTAAATGTGCTAACTCATGAAATGTTAACCGGAATTCTGGAATGCGTTCTCGACTAGCAAAAGATTACTTAAGTATGATTGTAACATGAACCACCGTGCAGCAAAATCCCAAGTTCATTCAGTCACTTCAGGATGCCGCCTTTTGAAAGAACTAATTTTCGGCCGCTTACAAAAATTGCCCTTTGCAAGGAATGAATACTTATGTAACATGCATTTCTCTCATGGATTCTCGGTGCTCTTATAAATTCAAATAAATTTTATGGAAATCTTGCATAAAAAAAATCATTTTCCTGCTCATTTGACAGAAAATTAGATTTTCTCCAGACTTTATATTTGAAGGAAGGCTATTATTAGATTTTAAACATTTTCTTATTATGAGATTTTCAAGACGATAAAATGTCCGTTCATAAAACATCGTGCCTCTGCACTTACTAATGCCGCTTCTAAGGTATACAGTATGGTTCATGTCTACTGTTAAATTTTATGAATCCCATATGGTCCCTCTTATTATCAAATAGAAGTGTCTAATTTACTTCTTGTAGCTTGAAATTCTAAATGCAAGTGTAACTACAGGTCGGGTTTAAAATTATTCGGGAATTGAAAAGACTTTTATACCCCTCCTTCAAATACAAAATTTTTGGAAGACGTAAGTATCTACCAAACGAGTAAAAATGAATATTTTTACACATGTTTTACATGAAATCTACTTCCATTTAAAAGGGCATCGAAAATCAATGAGAAAAATGCATGCTTATTAAGTAGTCATACTTTGCAGAGTTGTTTTTGCAGGTGGCCGGAAAGAAGTTCGTTCATTGGCCGACATCATGTAGTAACTGAATTACCATGTGATTATGCCGCAGGGTGATTAATGTTACAACCCTGCCTAAGTAATTTGTTCGAATCGAAAACACGTTTCATAATTTCGGTTAATATTTAATGAGTTAGCACGTCTACTGTACCATCTTGTAAAAAAACGTCCTGATGCAGCGTCGACTATTGATTAAATGTAAGTAGGCGTGTTTTTGCGAATTATAAAGGAAGCATACCTAATTCCTTGCAAACTACTGCTTTCGTCTGGCTTGTGGGGTTTCCTGGACCGCACGCTGCAACGTCTGCTTAAAAATGATTGGCTGCCGTCCGACACATTCGTGGCCCCACCAAAGGTGGTAGCTGTAGTGGTGGTGGGGGTAGTCACCGCGGAGAAGTTCCCAACAGCAGGCGTCCCTTTAGAGCGCGCGGCCATTGTCATGCCATTGCCAGCCGTTGACGGAGTGGAACCGGTTAGGAGAGAGCTCACGTAGGACGGCAGTGAGGCGTAGGAGGGTCCAGAGTTTTTTCCAGGTTGCCCGTTAGAGCCATCGCTCGTGGACGCAGCTGTTGATAACGTCACGCTGGTGTTTGTGACTGCCGTCCCCGTGGAGGTGTTAGCTTTACGGTTCTTAGAGCCCCAGGTTCACAGCAATTCAGGGTCCGAATAGAGGTAGGCCTCTGATCCGCTGTCGAATGCATTTGGACTTCGTCGCCTTGACATCGATTCCCCGTCCGAGTCGATAAATGTCTGCTGTTCGGAAATGCTGCCGTCTACGAAAGTGGGTCGTTGTGCCTGGCCCTTCACCGACATGGTCTGCGAATAAAACAAAGGAGTTAGAAAAATCAAAAAAAGGTTGCGGATGGTGAGGTTATCTCAGAAAACGGTCAGTAAGCCCTAGATACCATCCATTAGCACGATTATAGACCTCCTTTAGTCGTTATGCGTGTTTTTTTCCAGCACGTTTTATGGGTCTTTGTGCGCAAAGAATAATGGGACCTGCAGACTTACATTCTTTCCCTAGTTTAGATGATAGTTACACGCATTTTTGCACCAGATCTGTCAATTTTTGTCTAAGTAATTTGGCTGTCAGCTCGAAAAAAATGAATAACAACACTGAAAAACGCAATTTTCAAACTGGTGCAATGGCAGACATCACACATGATATGCTGGAAAGCCGCTGATGCACCGGACGGCAGGCTTAACAGGCGGAACGCGATTTGAACCCGCCTCGGGGACATAATAAAAATAGTTATTTGCAGTGTACTGTCTACCTTCGCATGCGCTTCTATGCCAGCTCCAAGTCTGACAGTTGTTTTGGAGTTTTGCTTGACTCCTTCTTGGTATTGCTTACGCGAATAATGGCACCACAAAGCGATAAGGTGCGTAATGAGTGCAGATTATTTTATTGTATTTGGGATTAGGGTTTACGGTCAGCGTTTTCGGTTGAGGTGTAGGGTTAGAGTTTGAATCAAATGGCACCCATTTCCTCCAACTATCATCCACAATTTAAGTCTGATGGGTCGCATTTTGGCGGTTTATTTTTGATGATCTTGACGGGCCAATCATTATTACTCCGAGTGTAGTTGGCTTTTACTGGTTACCTGTAGCGAATGTTTGTATCGAACACTGCTTTCTTTGATATTATATTACCTATAATAACAAACTAGCGAATTTACTTAAAACACACGTGTTTCACCCTCCGTTTTCGCACCTCCTTCATTGTTTTCCCGCAGCTTCACCGGCAGAACCCCTGCTACTACGGTTCCCTTACTGGACGCGCCTGTGTTTCTCCATTTCCCAGCAGACCTGCGTTTCCGAGCATTGCTCGTAATTCTGACACTAACTTTAACTCCTTGAATTTGGATCAGGGTAACTTGTTATACATAAAGCTATTCGTGCCGCCTATTCAAGTAACATCCTATCTGTACATTTATTAATGTTTTTTATTAGGCATGCAATGTGGTCTATATAAACAGTACGATTTGACGAGCCGTATATGCCACCTTTCCAATACCATGGAGTAAGGACAACATTTTCTCAAGAGGAAATAGTACAGCTTACATGGAGGAGACCCGAAATGTAAATGCAACTTCAGGTCGACTTAAGAATTACTTTGGGATCAAAAATGCTTTTAACCCGAAAGAATCTGTTCTTTCCGATGAAAAATTTAAAGGTTATAGACTATTAACAGAAGGAGCACAAACAGGAGTCTTTTTATGTATTCACTGCGTAAATTAGGGCTGAATTTATGAAGGCGAGGAGATCGGCGAAAGAAATTTAAACTACTTAAGGAAACGCATTTCAGGTAACGAGGTGAGCACCCAAAAGCCGACTGAAATATCTTGGAATCATGAGCAGTAGTGGGATCCCACTTGAGTAACCATTCAAGGACAAAGTCCTATTTCAGAATTTCATGAGACGTGTCACTCACCGTACATGTACGTGCACATCTGAATCTGTCTCGAGAATTATGTTTGTATTATTCTGCATGGCCTTACCTGGGTCCTACATAAAAGCTGAGTGGCTCAGAGGGTGGATGCCTTTGAGAATTAGCACGATAATCAACTGTCCGTCAAATAAATTGTAGCATTTAGCCTGTGTTACGTACAAAGCTGACTGGATAGCAAACTGGCACAGGCAACCTAAAAGGACAAATTATTACTCATATCTCACTGTGTGGATCACACTGACTTAAGTACAAAACAAACGAAACATTCAAGATCTACATTTGGTTGCTCGTCTGTTTCAGCCGAAAGTTAGGTCACTCAGATTTCTTACTTTATAAAAAGAGCGATAAAATTGCAATTAAATATCCAGCACTAACTGTCTTTAATAAATAGGCTTCTATGGGTCACAACTGGTTGGGTTCCTCAGTGCTCATCAGATGCTGAGTCGCCTTAGAAACTTGTAGAAACCTAAACTCCACGGTGTTACTTTGACGCAACTGTGAGAAACTCAGTGAACTCAATGGGTTTCGAAACCACAACACAAAGGGCCAGTCTATAGTACAGCCAGCGATCTAACCATCTGCGCTACGAGTTCCTACCTGGAGTAGTGATTTTGATCAAATTTGCATCAAGTTGCACGCCCACCCTACTGAAACGTGTAGAATCAATCAAATCGGACATAGTAAGATGAAGTCCCAAGCAGGTCTTCCATCAAGAATTTGCCAAATGACGACCAGATGATTTGGCAGATTTTTACTTCACTTAATTCTTATTCTTCGGGTCGTGGGTTGGAATTCCACTGAGATCGCCGAGGTTTTCGCAGTTAGGTCGAAACAAATTGTTCATCCGTGATTCTAATGAAGGGAACTGCATGTTGAGGGAAAATGCATGTCCTAATCATCATTTTAGTCCCTTATTACTACGAGCCTTATTGAGAAACAGGCGCATCTTTCCGTCGCATTGGAGGAGAAATTATCATGATTCACTTGATACCATATACAGAAACCTGGCTTTACAACTACAGATTTAGATTTACAGTGTCCATAGTATGCAGCAGGACAGAGATACGATAAATGCATATCAGTCAGATCACTCCTAGCCACCATATTTTGTGGATGAAGCGGCTATCTTATAAAAACCGTATTTTATTTGCGGTTCACACCGTCCTTCACCTACTGCATCAGGCAACACAATACAATCTACTAAAGGAATATAAGTAGGCGTTTTTTGCAACTTATTGACTCTGCCGAGGGATTTTCGCACTACTCTGACTAAACACACATAGGGTTTTGTACAGATTACCAGATATCTTGCCGAATCGACAATCTGTAATTACTCGAAATCATGATGCGCCTTAACAATATTCTACTCATTACTTGCTAATTTTCGCCACAAAATTCATTCAGTCTGTCTTTGCCATAATAAACCATATTTTTTATTTTGTATGAAATAAGAACAATTGAAAACCTGCTGTCGTCCAGAAAAAAAGCACGCAAGATCAAAATTGTCTTGGTAAAAATGTTCGATGGATCCTATTTGTTTACGATTAGCAGCAGGCATGGGGTTAGATAAGTCGAATAGTATTCCAGGCCAGGTCTGGCGTAAATTTTTCAAAGGCGCATTCTAATATCACTGGTTTTGAAATTTTGGAGGATAAACACGGTCGTTCTGTGTGCTTTGGAGACTATCGGAGCGCAGTGCTCCGAAAGCTTGAGGCTCTTGGAGTATTATACACCCAGATCCTTAATAACCCCAGGCACATTTATGTCGTGACCGTCAATACTTGGTTGTGGTTGGCGGTCGTCGCCAACCACCATGACTAAGCACTTATACCAAGAAAGAGAAAGGCGCCATCTGCGGCACCACTGGGCACAGGCCTGTAGGTCGCTCTTTAGGAGCTCAAGCACGATGTCACAATCCGCAGGCTTATGTCGATATGCGACTTTCAGATCATCGACATACATGAAGGACTTAGTATTCTGAAAAAATCAGGTACATCATTAACGAAAATGCAAAATGAAAACGGGCCGAGTACACTAACCTGAATGACTTCACTCCTCACACATCTGGGGTTAGAGATACCAATGGAAATCTTAACTCGTTATGTGCGACCACCTAGGTAAGAGGGTACTTAATTCAGAAGTTTGCCACATATTCCGAAAGATAAAAGTTTCAACAGAAGAAGAGCATAGTCAATACGATCAAAAGCCTTAGTGAAATCGAAATAGACTGTGTAAAGTGCAAAACCATTGTCCCTAGATTGGAGACCATGATAAAAGTAAGAGAGCTGACAGGTGTCACAAGACCGAGCTTTGAGGAATCCATGCTGAGCAACACTCAGTAGGTTAGTCTCTGTTAAGTGAAACATCATCTTATCTTTGATCAGTGTCTTTAAGATCTTCGAAACTGCGGGGAGGGTGTTTATTGGCCGGAAGTCATTAAATGACGTAGATTGGCCATGCTTAGGAATGGGCAAAATGTGTGATTTCTTCCACAAGGTAGGATAAGTTTCACTTTCAAGAGCGAGATTGAATATCTCGCATAAGAGGGATAGGAAAATTGTATTTGCATCCGCTTTTCGAAAGCTTACTGGGACACCATCGGGACCCAGGCTATGAGATTGACGAAAACGCCGAACCTCTACAGTTGCGTCATACAGGATTAAAGTTATGGTTTCACGAGTCACCGGTCCAAGCCTGGACGGTTGGGAGCGGGGCGGTCGAGTTTGGTCGGCGGTCAACTGGACGTCTGCTGTAGGATTTCCAAGATCGTCCAGGAAAATGGGAAGTTATGTCTTCACATGAGCTTTTACTTTTCGGGAGAAAACTTCCGCGACGTTCAACGAGCGGTTTTCTGAGAAGTGTAGGTCTTTGACTAGGCGCTATTCTCCGGATAATTTCTCTGCTCGCTCAAAAATATCACAAATAGAAGGCGAAACAGAAACATCATTCTGAAGATGGAATCGACCAGAAAGTCTGCTCAGCCTACGACGGCAGGGTAAATGGAGGCAAATCTTATCCCCGATATTAAATAATTCCTACGGGGGACAAAGCGTGAAAAAAACGGATCCGAAATTTCGTACAGTTTAGCTGTGCAAACGTTTACATCCGAACTTAGGAAGAAATCAGTCCGATCGTAAGAATTAAAGTGTGTTTACAATTCGGTCGAGCGAGCTGATCGGAAATCAAAGATGAAGCTATACTTTGAGGAGAGATATTTGTCAGTCTCAAGTTCCAATGTCGGACCGCGGATACCAGCGGACTTCAGGAAGCTTGAAGTCACAAGACGATAGGTAAAGCTAGATTCGGCCGCAGAATGAAATACCGGTGAGAGTAAACGAGCAAAATTCTCATTGGCGTTGGGAGGGCGATAGACGCAGCCGACGCGTAAAGAGAACTTATTTTGTAGTGCAACCTGGAGCCAGCAACTGCATTCTACCGCGGAAAAGTGAGAGAGGTCCAGCGTCAGAAATGTTAGTGTTCGCTTAAGGTAGATGCAGCTGCCCACACCACGGCTCTCTTAACGATCACTTCGAATGCAAGTAGTGCCTGAAACATAGAGTGTGGAATTAGCTACGGAAGCTGATGACCATGTTTCACTTTCTGAAACAATATCGGGGCAATGGACGGACACCAAAGTCTGACTTAAAGGCCTCTTATTTAGCAAGGATCTGGCATTTCGAACAAACAGTTTGAGTGGAAAGGCTATTTGTTTCTGAGGTAGGTGGGCTGCGTCGTTCAGTGCTTGGCCGCCCACGGAACATGCGGTGCGGAAGCATGTATCCGGTTTTGCAAAAACGTTTGCGGCGACAAAACATCCTGACGTGAATAAAGAGGAGCAGGATGTGGGAAGGAACTGACGATCAGGGAAACTGATGACTACTGTTAACTGGCAGTTGTTCTACTGTGAATGCACAGGCAGGGAGAGCAATGGTTTAAAGTGAAACCGAGGAACAGTTTTTTAAGACCCACGTCTTCTGGACAGGCCGTACTTTTTTCGGTCCGTTGTATATTCCTTTAGGGAAAATTTAGCCAGTCGGGATGCCCGATCCCAATTAGAGGGAGTAAGAGTCTGCCTTGCAAATGACACACGCTCCCCAGTTTCATTTGAATTATGGAAATCGCAGGTGCGGTACCTACTGTCTTGATCGGAAGTTCTGATGCGGGAACTGAGATTTATTCAAGCATTATCGCTTGGTTTAGTGTTTTTCATTGCTGGCTAATAGGTGCGGAGTCCTTGGGCAGCGTGCATCAAAAGCGTTGATAGTCATCGAGTTAAGGGGAAACTCCTCATGCATTTTTAAATAAAATCTGGTAAACATTTTTTGCTCGCCCGAGCATGTTTTTCTGGCATGAATAATATGATCCAGATAAAACCGAACGCCCACACGCTCGCCGGGACTGAAACAAAACCATCCCACATGCTTCCGTCGGCATTTGGTTATTAAAATCGGAAATAATGCTTTCGGCCACATGTCCATCATATTCCTTCCCTTTGGACTAAACAGGTTTGGCCAACGTTGGGCTTTCTATTCAGAAATTAATACATTTAACAATATAATCTCTTCGCTTATTTGCTTTGTGACAGCGTACGTGATAAAAACACGTGGAACGAAACCGTGGTGACTTTATACAACGACATGACATGAAGTTCTAAAGCAAACTCATGGCCTCTGACAATGTTGCAGGTTTGAATAGGATCTCAGCGCAACTGCCTGTAATTGAGGGGAAACAAATTTAGTTCGGTCAGCCTGGTCTCGTGCGGCAGATAAACAAGGTTTGCAGCCATCATCTATACTCTTTCCAGTTGTTGATAATCCGTCTTCAACCTCGGTCGTCAGGCCTGGACTGCACACTAAGTGGGGCAGAGAAAATGCCGCGTAGGTTTTTCCGAACAGCTTTATATTGATCTGCACAAATCCTCGTCCCGTATCGCACGTTTGGCTGCCCTTTATCACTGTGACGATGGTTTAAGGGCAGAGGTCATTAGGACGCCGAGGTCTTTCTCTTCCTCAGCATTTGAAAGCAACTGCCCATCGTGGAGGTATCGACAGGAATCATCCTCCTTACATGCCTTTCTCGCGCGGAGTCTCAGAGCCACACATTTTCTCATATTAAAATTGGGGAGCTAACGAGCTGACCAGCTGCTCAGCCGGTCGAAACTGTCTGGAAGTGCATATCCGTCTGCGTCAGATCTGATGGCTTTCCACAGTATAAAGTCATCAGCAAACATGGCGGTACTGCATCCCTGGCCTTCAATACAGTCGTAAATATAAAGTAAGACTACCAACGACCCTAAGACTGAGCTTTTGGGAACACCACTTAGAACGTGGGTTGGGGTTGACTTTGAGGCATCGAAGCACGTGGTTTGCGATCTCCCCGTAAGAAAATCTGCTATTTATGTCAACAGTTCTTATCTTATTCGAATTCCATACAGTTTGTAGATCATGTATTTTTGTGGGACGCTGTCAAAAACCTTTTAAAAATCCGCTAAAACGTCTTAGATTCGACCATCCCCGTCCATCGCGTGAGTCCACTGCTCCGTTGAGAACGATTGTCGATAAAATCATTAGTGATTCTGTCCGAAGTAGGCTAGAGTCCTAAGAGCAAGTGGTTTCACTCCAGGAATTTCATTATTGTCTTCTTAATTATAGTTTCATTTGTTACGGCAAATACAGGTGAAACTGACGGCCCGATAATTATTAGCGTTAGTTCCATCCCCGCCATTTTCTTCCATTCGGATGACAAATGGAATATATGCGTTAGTGTTTTGGAAAGTTCATTTGACAATTTCTTGAGTACATCAAAATTCTGGAAACATTCCAGGGAAAACTCAGTTTAGGTATGTGTGCATAAGTATTCGACGGAACTGCTCGAGGTTGGTTCTGCTGGTGGTGTTCTCTCAGGCATTTTGAACAGCATTCAACAAAGACATTGAGAACTTTAAGAGGTTGCTGCGTTCATGGGTTACAGTCCGGTCAGGGGGTCTGTTTTAGATGGTGGGAGTTATTTGTATTTCAGGCCGACCACATCAGGAAATGTTGGGTTTTATTGATGTTTACGATGCGATACGTTGCAGATTCTCCTGCTCTCCTTAAACAGTGTTACCTGCTTTGAGTCACCCTTTGCCGATTCCTTTCGAGAAATATCGTAAAAAATCGATATCGATAAAAAAGCCACCGGGCAACTATACACAGGACCTTTGTACCCAGTGGAAGCACAAACGCATCAATCGGCTGGATAACAGGTGCCCGAAAACTACCGACGCATACCAGACTGTAAAAGAGCATGGTTTGCACATGATCCTTAATTCTTAAAAATAATCTCGTTCAAAAGTACTATTTAAGTAGGCTTATAACACTGACCAACTTGTGGCATGATCATAGGTTATTTTAGTCACGTCTGGGTGCGGGCTCTGGTACGAGGGCCTTCCCGGGCCGCCTGCACAAGGGTAATTCATAGTTTCAACTAATTTTCGATGCCCTTGTAGACCCACCAGTATTTTATACAAAGCATGCTGAACAACAGTAATGAGAATACGATCACAAGGTCGTATGTCAAAAGAAGAAGGTGCGTTCGCCCGGAAAGGATTATTCGTTGTCTGATGTTTTGGCCAGTGATTTTGAATATTCATCTTCACAACGTGAAGAGTTCTCATTTTAGAACGCATTTTGCCAGACGCCTGTATCGACAGTGAGTCAGTGTAATCCGGTTCCCGTTTTACCGTATACAGTACCGCTCACGGTCCTCTTGACCGCACAAATACTTGACAACCCGGACTGTTTCCCACTTTCACTGTTTATATGGCAGTGGCCTAGGCAATCAATGAATATTCGGGGTTCCTGTGCTCGCGCTGATATCCCTGCCAGCACATTGCCCCTTCATAGGCGGGGCTGGAAGGGGCTGGGTGGGGCCAGAGCCCCGCCTGCCAGCACATGGCTCCTTCATAGGCGGGGCTGGAGGGGGCTGGGTGGGGCCAGAGCCCCGCCTGCCAGCACATGGCTCCTTCATAGGCGGGGCTGGAGGGGGCTGGGCGGGGCCAGAGCCCCCTCTGGATTGAAGCCTTTTGAAGCGTATTTGCATCGAAAGATATGTTCCAAAAGCACCACTTATTGTACCTTCTTTGGAATTTAAAGGAGCTAATTTATCAAAATTGGCTTATAAACCATGGAGAAAGCATCCGTTTACGCCCCCAGAATGTAGCTGCGGATGAGCACAATATATTGAGGTTTTGTTTAAGTCCCTCATTGCTTAAACTCTTATTTGTCCACCGGTTTACAATCTGTGTGTGTTATTAATTCGTATATTTGACAATGGGGACGATATTTTAAAGTGGTGCCAAAAGTGGGCTGAAATGTGGCGTCCCCTGCGCATTTTTTTTCGCTGGCGGGGCTATCGCGTTGCATGCCCCGCCACAGCCCCCTCCACAGCCCCGCCACAGCCCCCTCATAGCCCCCTCTAGCCCCGCCATTATTGAGGGCTAGGCGGGGCTGGTGCTGGCAGGGATGTGACCATCGCTGGGACCCACAGTCCCAATGAAGTCTAGGTCGTAAAGTGGTCCTAGCGAGGTCCCAAAGAGCCCTCAAGTCTTCCAAAATGGGTTTTTGGAATTACTACTCGAAATGCCAGGCCGCAAGTATAGGTCCCCCCGCGAACACCCTTTCTTACTTTAGTGTTACAAGATACCATGCTAGCAGCAAAGGTACTAGCTGAAAGCCCAGACACGTGTAACGCCGATATTCTGCCGCTGCATGGCAAAGCTTCGAAGCGTTCGGCTCGTTAATGGGTCTTTCAGCGTCCCTCTTGGGCGTTTGGTAGATACTTTAGTAAATATATTGTTGTTTTTTTAATTTCCTCAAAAAGTAACTGCTAACTTGGTGTAAATCAGTTTGAACTAATGTCTGTAGGCGCAGACCGAAATTTGATAAATTAATATTTTAGGACGATAGACCCTATTTTAAAATGACTTACTCCAGGTAAGCAATCAATTTTTGAGGAGATTAAAGGGCAACAGCCAGATCATATTTTGAGGTTCATGGTAAGGCCACTCCTTGCACTTATTTTAGACGAACCTACGTCTATCTCAAAACGTGTACTCCAAAAGACGGCATCTTTTGTTTTGGTTTTTCACTTTGTCGGTTTCAGCAGCGTCGCATCGGTTCCTTAATATTGACCATTATGAAGTAAAGGCGGTGGTTTATGTGCGTTACGAAACTTTATGTGCCCTACATGGCACCTCTCCAACAGCATATATTAATGAGTGGCTTATTAAAATGGACAGTATGAAGCTTAAATTTTAAGAACCCTTGGCGCTAGTGAATGAGCAGATGCAATTTGAAATTATAAAAGTAAATCTGAAAGTTGGGTTTCATCGGGAAAAATTTTTGAATAAGAAGAAGTGATTTGCTATTGAACTGATATAAGAAAACGCATAAGAAAACTCATTTTTCATGATATGCCTGGGCATGCGAGGGTATTGAACTTAATCGAATGCATTATAGTGCTTAAGTAGTCATCTCCAAGCTAGTAGTATTTTTGCCGGCGGTCGGATATAAACGCATACAAGAGCCTGCATACTCGATTAAGCCCAAGTAGTCCTTTTAGCCGAAATCGATTTTCATGATGGCAGGTCAACTGGCTAACATCCACGAAGAGGTAGTTAAATTTTAAACGGAAATGCACATCTCACTGGAGAAATGACGGCTAATAAGCCAGAAATGGCCATTCCGGTCTCCCTTGTCTTTGTCGGTATCACCTTC
>CACRXP010001362.1:3322-14856 GCA_902702965.1 Spirometra erinaceieuropaei
TGACTAAAACAGAGGTAGCAAGCGGGAAATAAAAGTAAGGCATAATATGTCCTGTTTTTTTTGCGAGAAGCAACTCGCTGTTACTGGACAAAAATTACAGCGGCCGCACTTTTTTGATCGGATCTCATCAAAAATACTTAGCAGCGACAAAACCTGTACGTTTCCATTCTTCTTTTTCTTTTTTTCTTCTTCTTATAATTATGAAGTTTTATTTTGCTATACATACAGGTTAGGTGATGACCACGACCTGGAAGGCTTTCGGGATCTTAAAATTTCGGCGCCGCAAGACGAAGAAAATGGGCAGTTGAATGGTCCTCAAAGGTCAAGCTCAACGTCCTACACTGACGATAATTCAACCTCGTCTCCCCTCAAACCGCTACAGATCGCAGTAGACGAAACTGACACGCTCGACCACCTCGCTGATGACGCACTTGCTGAACTCAACAAGGCCCTTGAACCGTCTCAGCCAATAAGGCCACAAATGCCTCCAACCGACGGCAGAGTTAATGTTGCTGAGCAGGTGATTGCGCGGCTCAACGGAGACTGCGACTTATGTGACCCAAGGCATTTAAACCGTTCTCCTTTGTGCTACTCCAGGGAGAATCGTCACGCACCGTCCCCCGGTGGCTGTCGCCGAGGTGGATGTTCTCCACACAGCTGGAATGCTGATATTTTGCGAACACCACCCCGTGCCTGTGGCCAGACCTTTCTGATGCGAAATCTAGAACGAAGACCCTCACCCCAAAGCCGTCTCAGCGAGCCCATCATTGTTCACGGGCTGGTAGAAAGAGAGCCCAATGTACGAAGTCGAGTGTCCCCAGGCGATGATCAGATGAGCGCTAGCCGTACCCAAAATCCGAATTCGTATCCTCGCGTGCACCAGCCACAAACGCAACAGGGATGGCAAGCCAACGAGAAACAGTTTGGTTGCGACGAATGGGGTAGAAATGGAATAGCTCTAATGCAAACATATACGGTACTTCGCCCCTCGCCTCAGGCGGCCAACAACCAAAGCGATTGCCAAGAAAATCAGACGAAGGAACCTCCCAGCAACAGATATCGCAAATCCAGCGCTAACGAAAGTGACGCCTCCTCCATCGACCTAGACGACAGCTATGGATTAGGGGAATGAAAACCTTAAAGGCACATAAACGTTTAGTCGTTTCCATTCAGTTTGAATGTATGATGTTTACTTTTTACGGCCTAACAACGATCGTTCGGAGCCAAAATATTATCAACCATTCCACTGTGCATGTTCATTTCCATCACTTTCGTATTTTGTCTTAAACCGAACCTCAGCGGAAAGGGATGCTCGAACGCAGCAGTCTATTGCATGCCCTACGGCACAGGTCCCAGTTTTCCGCCCGTATTTGGATGTGTTGTCCGTGATCCTCGCATCGTAATTTTTCAATGTTTTGCCTGCGAGTGAATGTGATATTGATGCAACTGTCGCATTTTCTCATTGTCTACGGAGGTACCTTTGAGGTACACAAGATCAAAATCCATAAAAAGACTTCTTGTCTTCTTTGGCTGAAAAAACTACCAAAGCTCAATTACTTTTTGTTAAGTATTCTGCCCAAATCGTAGACCACACTATTTACAGACATCGTACCTCTTATTCTGAGAATCAACACATCTACAAATCCCAGTGGGTACAGCATAAGATGCTGACTGAAATTCCGAAACGCATTCTGATTCCGAAAAGATTGCTTGGGTAGGGTTACAGCATTATCATTTCGTATAATGTTAAGATATTCCAGGCACGTTAAGATACCGGCTCTTAAATTAGCCCCTTATCAACCGCTGGTATAAACCATCGTCAGCAGAAAATAGCTGCTTATGTAGCATGGATTTTCTCCCACTGATTTTTGGGACTCCTTCTAAATTCAATTATATTTTATAGTGAAAAATACCCTTTCTTATACTTTAATGGTAGCAAATCACGCCTTCAATCTTTTTATTTGAAGAAAGAATATCTTCCGATTTTAAAAAGTCTTCTCAGTTCTCATACCATTCTAAGCCCAACCTGCCGTTACATGTGAACTCAGGGTTTACGACCTACAAGCTGTATATTCTTCGTTCAAGGAAAATCATATGCTTCTACATGCTGTTATGAAGAGGATACATAGGGCTCATAAAATGTTGTAATAAATGTCAACCAGGTTGTCCTTTTCATGCGCAGTATTAATAAACGTGCTGATACGAGGCTGTAGATCAGACATTTCGCAGTTTTGGAAAAGTTCATAATTATAAACTTTTAAAAAACTAAAAGATACTCCTTCTTCAAGTATACAATTTTAAAATGACGTAATCTGCTACCATTTTGGTGGAAGAAAAAATATTTTTGCATGTTTTTTGCAAAATGTATCTAACTTATAAGGGCATCGGAAACCGTGTCAAAAATTCCCCGCTACTTAAGCAGTCATTTTTTGCGGAATGTAGCTTACTCAAGCGGTCGATTAAGAGCCCGCAGGAAGGGCGACATTCTGACTTGACTGGAATATTTTGCTATCATGTGACAGGACAGATAACATGACAAACCTTTTTAAGTAATCCTCTCGAATTGAAGACACATTTCAGAATTCCAGTTAACAGTTCATGTAAATAACAGCTCTTTATGGAAGAAAAGTTCTAACTAATAAGGACACCTCGAGGCAATCCTTAAATTCCACAAATTCTGTCTGACGGTTGTACGTGCACAACGGCAAAGTCTCTTACGGCCATTAATTTACTGTAGACTACTGAGACATAAATAACAATCTAGCACTGTTTATGAAAATATAGGGGAAGAGAAGAGCTAGTTATTGTACCGTGTGTTTACGGATCATTTGAAGGAAAGGTTGCTTTAAGGACTCAACATTGGGTAGCTCTTTCAGGCTCCTTTGAGCCCATTTTGGACTTCCTGCTACAGGCAATAGTGTTTTTCCAGATCGTGCATCTCGCAGTTCAGATTTGCAAAGAAGCGCACAGTGCATGAGAGTCCGCATACTTTTTCGTGGCTTTCTCACAACTTCGATTGGTTAACGCTGCATGCATCTGAGTACAGCCTTAACCCTCCTGGTCGACTGACAACTACATGTTTGCATCCCATAGTCAAAACACAGAGGACGCCTGGGTATCCTTGCAAGCGGAAGTCTAGACACACAACATACCAACTCCCCTACGATAAATCCTGCCCTTTTAAACTTACATGTATATGGTTACCTGAACTTATCTAACTAGTCTGTCACCGTTCAGTTGACCAACCACGTCGATACTCTATATGAGCCAACCTCAGCGGTCCACGTTGTAGGAACAACTTACTCGTCATCATGTCTAAGTTGAAGAAATAAGAACAATAAGTAGTAGCATGAGGCGTAAGAAGAAGACATTTTGCACGTTATTTTAAATATGTGCTGTTGCAAACAGGCTATCACTAATCTTTAAACGGCACGTTAGTTAGTTACGAGCCTTATAGCGAAAAAATCGACTTCAAGGTCATCTAATCGCTCACCGCGTTGAGAAGGGGGCAGTCGTCGCACCTTAAGTCACGGACGGACTCTAACAGGCACGATTCTCAGGACAGGTCCCAAACAGCTGGGAGGAAGTTAGACGCCAGCAGAGAAAATACTCTGTTCTGTACGGAACGGATAAAGAACAAGTTATGGTATCAGGCTGACGGCCAAATGCAAGGGAGGCATCCGGAACTCGCCGTCTTCAGTGTATGCATATATGCACGTGTCAGCTTCGGAGTTGATTGGCAGGCTGGCCACACGTGATGTCAGTCGTAAAATTCCAAGGAGAAAAGACTTTCTGAATTAGTTCAGTATTTTTGTTAGTAAACTTTCCCTTTTTTTTCGTAGAGAGAATCATTTCCTCGGATTTGGTATCAAACGGTTCATTTATGCTACATGTAGATTTAAACAGTTCGAAGCGATTTGCCGCAGTTATGTATAGGTCAGATAAGTCAGGAGTGGTATGCAGGCTTGCTCGAGGGAAATGTAAAAAATTACAAACAGACACAACTTGAACTGTAAAAGTTCATTGGCCAGATAACTGTTGTTTTTGATGTCCAGGTAACTGGAATTTGTGAGAAGCCCTCCCTAAAGGTGGGATTTCAACATAACTACATTTGCCGTAATTGCTGATTAAAGCAGGAAGGTGGAAGGGGAAGGGTATATTCGGACTCTGCTAAAGTGAAGTTAAAAAACTAATTCGCATAGCATATACTTAAAAGCCGCTTTAGATACAGCGATATACTGGTCTTTGGATGAACACATTTTTATTCAAGCGTTTTCATTACAAACGATCACGAGTGCGCACTTTCACTCGACGGCTTCTTATACTTGCACAAGTTTGATAACGTTTGTTAGAAACGACCAAAAATTTACTTTCGACAGGCTTTCTATTTAAAATTGAATTCACTGTCGACTTTGCACTTGCTATTAAGGAATATTTAGGGTTTTAATAATATTTTAGCCCCTCTAATGACCGTATGTTGTCAACCATCATCAAACTTAGTAAATGGGCCCACAATGTGGGAAACATGGTCCATATCTACAGAAATATCATACGGATCACAGGTGTCCTCGGTAAGAAACGAAAATAAAAATACTAAATAAAACCCGAAATCGGAAATAGGCACTATTTCTGAAATGTATTCCAAATCCGCCCGTATTATGAACGGAGCAGTTCCTATTCCCGTGTTTTACCGTTAACTCTTTACATGGCTCCTAGAGTGACGTGAATCTGCATCGAAAAAAGTACGGACGTAGCGTTTCAAGATCTTAACATAGGCCTGTGTCCTGATGCTACAGGAATTATTAGTTTAACATCGGAAATTGTTCATTCCCCTGCGTACAAAATCTTAAACAAGATGAAATTTCTCGCGAGGTCAACAGAACAAGTGAATCTTGTGCATTCTGTCTGTATATAATGGTTGCATTTTTGTGGCCATCAAAAATAAATTGAACGAGTGCAAGCCACTTGAGCACTTACTGTGTCAGAGATAATCTGAACCGAGATAACCCACATAGCTAACTGAACAGATGATCATCAAAGAACCAAAATGTTATTATCTGACGCCGGACTTCCTTCTTCCCTAGTTGGTCTGGCAAACTCGTGTTAGAAATACTTTTGTCTGTAAATTTATAAAAAATTTTGCTAAGTATTTCATGACTTTTGGCGGACAAGGTAGGCAGCGTCAACTACAATTCCTAGACTGATAGCAAAATCTGCTCTCAGCGCGCATCATCAAGTCTACTCCAAATATCTCAAAAGGCATCACACATTCATTTCTGTGCTGGTTTCGTCAAAATTGCATAACTTATCCGAAAGTTGACAATGCAGTGAATAGATAGGCCGTTGAAAGTATACATACTACTACGGCTTATCAAACGTACCAGGGAGTCCAAGTCTCGCTGACAGACGTCGTTAACACAGCGCAGGGTCAGTCGCGATCGGCTCTAGATCAGGTCCTGATCGTCAGGCTAAAGACCAGTCGACATATTGCAAACAGTCTGTCAAAAGCCAAATTGCGGTGCCACCTCTGAAACGGTCATTTAAGTTTTTTCCATATGCCACTGTAATAAGGGGCTGTGGAAATCGAGGTTGCTGAATAGTCTTACCGTCATAGTTAAAGAAAGCCTTGGAGGGAATTTTAAAACACCGAATCTATAATATCCTTCCGTAAATATCTTGAGATATACTACTTTGTTAACGCGATAGTCCCAGGAGATATCCCTACGAAGTGTCATGAGTTACTCTGGACAAAGGACTGTCAGGGTGCAATCCTTGCGTGACAGTAGCTTACCTCAGTGAACCTTTATTGCAGGGAATGATACAAACGCTCTAATTTTCCGTGGTTCTCCGATCTAGAGACATCTCTGTTACCTGCATGACGAGGGACAAAGTGCGACAATATTCTCTTCTTCCTTTGATGATAACTAGCAGGAGTTTTAAGGGAATAATTTACAGAAGATCGTAACTGCCAGTGGGAGGGGGGGCCTAGAAGCATTGCCAAGGAGGACTTTGTAAACCCTCTGGTTGAATGTTTGTCTCATATCATGAAGTTGAAAAATCATTTTCGGGGAATAAATTTAGACAAGGCAAAGATGGTGAAATATGCAGCACTTAGTGGCATTACGAAACTTTGTGACCTATTATTTATCTGTTCACGGACGCAGCATATTTTTAAGATTAACTATTCAGTAATGGATGGCCTAGAGCGATCAGACGTAGTAGATGGAACAAAAACATGGAATGTTGATCAGACATGGCGTTTGGAACAGGGGGACGGGGGGAGGGGGGTCATAAGGGAGAGCAAGTTTGGGTTACGATATTCGATAGCCCTAGGCCGTTCCCTTAATGGGCGGCCAGGTATGTTAATACACGGTGAGCATGAGCATAGCCACGAGCAGTAGAATAGAATGTCACCATGCTCTTCATTTTTGGTTTTCTCTTCGTTGTCCAAACATATCATTTACTCCAGTAAAAATTTTACGTGCATTGGCTGCATGGCATAAGAATGGAGAGGAGTGGAAATGTATGTGTTTCGTCAGACCTCTGCGAGGAGCCGATTAAGGAAAACTCTATCGGTCTGCCTACAGCACGAAAAAATAAATAAAAATCCTCACGGTCCCAAAAAATCTGCACAGTCTTTCCCATTCCAGGTTGGTGAGGGTTGGACTGTTCCACGTACTAACCGCCATCGGCAAATGCAGCAGTGTAAAATGACGACCTGTTTTGTTGTGCCTGTAAACAACACCTCATCATTTACAGCATCTACCTCAGATTGTTTCAGACCGGTAGGACAACGTCGCTGCAGTAGAAGACTCAAAGCTAGATTATTATTATTATAAAGGAAAGAGGCTGCCTTTGTCAGATGTATTTCGTCACACAGACTATTAATTGATGAGCCGTCGTGACATGTCAGCTTGTCAAGTTCTAACTGGATCATATCAAGCACATTTTTGAAAGACCAGTACCGAGAGACCAGCTAAAGTTCCTGACAAAAGAAGGACGCAATCATGTTAAACTTCAGAAAATACCGTCACCTGACTAAACCACGTCAAAAACCTGAACTCGTACGTTAAATGGGGGGTGAAAGGAAAAACCGTTACACACATATGTTGGCAAAGAATATTTTCAGCTTAAATTCTCACGCGGTGGACTACTTTACGCCGGAGAGCGCGTCACTGCAGGAAAAATGTTTTTGGTCTGCTCACATTTACCATGGAAGTTTCGGTGAGAATAAATTGACATTGCTGGCAGCAAGTAAAATTGATTTAAAAAACAATTTGATACAAGCGTAATAGTGCTAATATAGTCCCTTCATGAGGGTTGACTGCATATACTAGAATAACGCTTAAACAGAACACTTGGTCTAAAAGGCGCATTTGCATATTTACACACGCGGCAGTCATTAAACTCGGCGTATACGACTTTTATCATAATCAGGCTTAATACTGCAAACTGATGTCAGTAGAGTTCGTGAAAACAAATTTGGAAAAACAGAAAATTTGTAGAGGGAAGCCCATAAACCATTAATTAGCAGTCGGCACCATTTCTCGTGAAGACGAAAGGTCTCACCAAACATTGTCAGTTTGTGTCAAAATGTTCAGACTTGTAAAATCAATCCTTTAACAGTCCATGTAAAATTTATATGGGACTTGCAGGTTGCTATGTCTGATGAGCTAATCCATCCGATTTCCAGTTAATTGGTGAAGGTTATAACACCCTTTAAACAGCAGAGAAAGTTCGCTAGCGCGGATCTTGGTTCTGTCACAATAGGTCAGATGTCCTCCACGTGAGGAGAAGTAATTCAACACACATAGATTTCCAGTGCAGTGCGAAGTTCTGGGAGCTTTTTGGTATGAATAAAAAGCTGAGTCAGAGGGCGCCACAGACGGAGAAGACTGAGTTATCAACTCTTTTATGTCTCTTCATACACGGTAGATGGATCTTTCTGTGACCCAGTGGACGTAGCTAGTTGTCTTTTATACGCCGTCCAAAGCGGCATACCCCGATCCAGCGAGAAATGTCTTTGCAGTGTAGGGTTCACGGAGAGCTATCCATTGGTTATCGGCGAGAGATGCTGCGCAATGCCAGAAACAATCTACGTAGGCAAAGAAAACTGCTTTGAATGCAGCATTGTCTGCTTGTTGCTTAGCCGATGCTGACGTCCCTTTCAGGCGCTCAATTTGGTCACCTGTTTTCTCCCTCTGCCTCTCATCAGACTAAGCGCGACCTTCCTGGCCAAGCTGTCGTGTGGGCTCTGAGAGGCCGGTTGAGTGACAGTCACCTGGGCATCAAGTCTCAAAAAGTGTCCGTCGCATGTACCATATCTCCCCCCATCGAACGACGCAACCGTAAAATTCCGGTGTTGTAGCCGCGGAACACTCACTTTTGGTTGACCCGGACGGCTGCGCAGTTATTTTGGTATCTGGACCTGGAGTTGCTCCTAAAAAAGGTCCGTAGTCTGTCACAGAGCTAGGACCTTCCGGGACGACGCTCATAGTTCCAGCAACGGGATTCACACAGACATGGTACGTGACAGAAGTCGTTGATTAAGGGGTGAATATATTCCACGTTCGGAAAACAGGAGGGATGAGAGCGAAAAAGGCAGCGGCGAATATAAAATAGGATAAAAGAGAAAGACGTTAATATGGTTGGTGAGGTGGGCTCAGAGTTGTACAACGTTGTACTTTCGATGACAGAATATTGACAGATGCAGTAGCCTCGACGTCCTCGCCTGCAAATCAGAAAGGAGTGATTTAGCCACGCTGCTCTCTTCCTATTTCGCGCCTTATTATTTACTTCCCTTCAAGTCAAACAACCGCTATTACACCGGATGGCGTTCTGTCTCATCAGGAGTCTTCATCTGATTCGCCCCCCCCCAGGCGGCTGCAATTCTCGCCCGTGCATTTCATCCTATGGCCCAATACGTCACAACCTGTGTGTTGCCAAAGGCCCCGACAGCCTAACTTGATGACTGCAGTTTTTAATTATTTTTAGAGATTCCCTGTGAAAGATGAGCCAGCAAGAAAACATGCTCAGAACAAATTCTGTAATACCTGTTTCTTTAAACTTCCTCACACCCTACGGTATTTTGCCCTAAATATGCGAAATGGATTTAATTTGTTTTTCTTCTTTGTAGCTCCTGAGGACGCAATCATAAAAAACTACATTTTGAGCATATAACTCAGAACGTTGATTTGAGTGGGCCGTGCTAGGATAGGTGTATGAGTCCCCGAACTGATGGCGTGTCCACAGTCCAAAGTCAGAGGGAAGCATCTGCAACTTGTGAGAAGATTACGACTGCATGATTCATCACGAAGTTACGGTGTCATGGCCTTTCCCCAAAATTTGTTGAAGACCATTAATGAAGAAAGCATGATCCTTAAGTGCACCTCAATGTCTGTCAATGTTCCAGCTGGGCAATACATTCGAATTACAAGTGCTTATCTATATATATTTCGAAGTAGAATGAGTCCTATGGGAAGATGAGCAAACTTTATCTCGTAAATGTTCAAGTCCGGCTCCCCAGCTCGTCTTCAGGCCTGTATTAAGTGTGAAGAAACAGTCAAAATTTAAACATGCTCAAAAAATCAATATTGATCTGTCATGGCTGAGGATGGGTTAATGCTGTGGGCTGTCACCTCTTGATTAGATATCACCTTTTCCACTTTTCCTTGAGATTTGCGTACATGGCGTCAAGATCGATGCGTTGATTGATGTATGAGTCATCGGAGTGGATGGCCTCTAGAAATTCTCGACCATTCTTACGTGGGCAGGAAACGACAATGCGTGTTTGATTCCAAGCGAATTTGTGCTCAGTTTCAGGAGTATGCATGGGGACTTAGGAGAAGTGGTCCCGCCTCTTCACTGCCAGTTGGTGTTCATGTAGGCGTGTAGAGGCGGATTTCCCGGCTTGATCACAATACACTGCATTACAAGTGCCACATGGAATCTTACAGACTACGTCTTTTTTATCCAAATGGTCAACCCTATCCTTAGAGCGTACAAGCTGATTGCGCAGCGTGGTAGTCGGTTTGTGAGCCACTTGTATTTGGTGCTTCTTCAGGTGTCTTTCAATGAGTTCAGACATATTTTTAATGTAGGGAAGCGTTCGGCAATGTTTTGGCTTTGGCGTTTGATCGGAACAATCTAATTCCTTCCCTATTTCTTTTGATGCATTTTATTTCGTGCATCGGCCTACAAAATCTCTAGGGTAGCCGTTTTGGGAAAATAGGTTGAAAAGATAATTGAGTTATCCTTTGTACCCGTTGTTTTCAGAGCAATGAGTCTTTGCTCGATTAAGGAGGGTGTTAACAGCACTCCGTTTGTGAGCCATAAGGTGGTTGCTCTCGTAATGTAGGATAACTTCGCATAAGTTTCTTTGCGGTATACTGATGTCTGGAATGTCCCGTCAGTTTTTCGCTGTACAAGGACATCAAGAAATAGGAGTTTGCTGTTAACTTCTCTTTCGAGCGTAAAGGTAATTCCTGGTAGTGTTGAGTTGAAAGCGGTATGTAGCGTTTCTAGCTGATCTGACTTGATGATGACAAAGGTTCCATCTACGTAGCGTACCCAAAATTTGGGATTGAATAATGGTTAGGTTATAGCCTCTAATTTTTGCATTGTGACCTCAGCCAAAAAGCCAGAAATAGGTGACTCCATAGGAGCTCCTTTCAGACATCCACAAACATCAGTTACCTGTTAAGAGGCGAGGCTATTTATCTTAAATGGCCATGCATACATTAGGTACTGGGCACACTTTCGAATGGGACAAAACTCTCGTCGTCGGCGTCTGTCCTATGAAAAAAGACCATGTTTTGGCGCATTTTCAGATAAAAGAATAATTTAGCAGCTTTATCAGGTTGAACCGGTTGCTACACAATATATCTATTATGAAACACCATGCACACCGTGTCAGAATAAAAAAGGTTTGGCTGGTGCGACTCGAAACAACAGTATGTTTAGTGTGCAAAGGCAACCACCCAGCTCCGTTACGGTTTTATGACGAAGTCTTGAAGCATAATGCGTTGGAAGGGCACAGAAGGGTGTGATATAAACTCTGAATTTTTGTGCTAGCACAATTCAAATCAATGAAAACCATCCTCTGGCACCACCGTCTGTATGCTACTTCTCATGTCAACGAAAAAATCACACCCAAGAACAGCAACGTTTGTTCATCTCCAGCTGGATGCCTGACTAACTAGAGTTTCATAATCTTCAGCTGTTCAGAGTGGTTTAGCTTGAAGACCGCTGAGTTGTGATGACTTCCACCTCGTACGACCGTGATCATACCTGGCATAGCCATCCTCCGTGATGTCGTGATGTTCCACGTGTAAAAAATAGCGAACGATATCGACAACCCTGTAAGCAATAACGCCATAACACATATACCGAATATATATGCGAATATATATATGTGTATATATATATATATATATATCAGCAAGGAGGGACGACAGAGAATGCGGGTAGATTGATACAGCACTGTTTCGGGCTTATTCTGCCTTCATTCAGCCAATCATAACCCTGACCACCAG
>CACRXP010001362.1:19301-39088 GCA_902702965.1 Spirometra erinaceieuropaei
TAGCAACCGAAATTAAGCAGGACCTCATCAGACCGTCTACAACAATCGCTTCTCAAATCTTTCAGCTGAGGTCATTGTAGATAATACACGAGACCGTCTACAACGGACGACCCAACCCTGTACGATGAAACACGAAACCGAAATAAGCGTGTTCGAATAAAACCCACTTAAATAAGTATAGCAGGTATCCTTTGCATGCAATAGATGCTTGGGGTCCTTCACCCGATCATTACCGACAAGGCTATTTCTGGCATATTAACCATCATTAGCCAGTCATGTCCAATCTCAGGTTTCGCAAGTCCTGAAGCCCGAACCAGATTTCTGCGGGCTAGAAGCCCAACTACTATACTAATAATAACTGTACGGCAGTCTTCAGAGGTCTAGATCGAGCCCCAAGACACAACGGGGCGAGTGAAATTCCTTAACGCGATCGGTTAGCGCCCGCCTTTACCATTGCTAATATATCTGATCGCAACCGACATGACAACAAGCCCGTGGCGCTGTGGTTAGGGTGTTGGAATTCCAACCAACAGGTCGCGCGTTATAGTCCCGGGGATTGCATACCTCGGGGTCAGGTATGACTGGCTGAGGACGGCTAATAAGCTAGAAATGGTCATTCAGTCGCCCTTGTCTTTGTCGGCGATGTTATTTTGTCCATATTATGCGCTGCTGTGCGACATCTGGCGAGACTCAAGAGAGAGCCCCAAGACACAACTGGACGAGCGAGCTCCGTAACGCGATCGGTGTGCCCTCCTTGCCACTCTTCGATAACTTTTTTATTTCTAAGTCTGCCTTCACAGGACTTTGTTCTTGCAAGGCCAGTTTACCACAAGACGCGGACCCATAGTCTGGCTGGATGACTGGTAGTGAAGAAGAGGCCCCTTTACTCGACTTGAAAGAAAGCCGCATCAGTAGTGTTTTTTTTTTTATTAAAAATCACCTGTAATCAGAGTTGGGTCAAAAAAGACAGGAAGACTGAGACTACAGCTGTTTCAGCCTCCTTCACGCCCTCCTAAGCCAATAATGACCGAAACAGGACCTGAAACAAGACAGGCTGACGGGCCTACGCACAGTGGATGGTTCGAACGCGAGATCACACCGTTAGGCCAGCGTTACCTCAACATCATTACCTTTAACAGCAGTCTGTTTGTGGCAACGCACGGCAATCGGGTTGGCACTTTACCGCGCGATTCGTACCACCAGCGGATGGAGCCTGTTTGACTCAATGCTCCAATCGGATCAGTGTCCGCCCCGTCCCGTGTAAGGGCATGTAGCCTCGAAGTCCTGAACGATTTACAGGTGGCTGTGTTAATGCAAACGGCCCTCGAACTCTGCCGCGATAGCTCGGAACCCTGCCATAACATCAGGCAGGTTGACGGTTACATTCCTTTTTGCACAAACTTATCTGCGGCTTTGTCAGCTTGCCAAATTCGTGCAGTCTGTTAGTCAGATGTAGGTGGCTAAAAGAACAGATATGAACAAAAAATAACAGATAGGCGTAAAGAATTTACCATAAGTACCCGCATTAATTTTTGGGGTACTGAAAAAGCCCTACAATGGTAGACTTGGCACATCTCCAGTTTCATATTGGATGCATTCAGTGTTAACTGTTTTGTCCCATTAAACTGTCTCCAGGCAACAACTGTGACCTTAAAGGGGACCGGCAGCATTCGCTTCTGACCCTCCACCAGCGCATACTGCAGATGGTAACATCATGCTAGCAAATACATGCGAGCTTCACATATTGAGCTGCGTTAAGCACATATCGTTCCGTGAGTTTAGGCCCTATTACTCGCACGCACACGAACCGATATACACTAAGCGCCGGGGCGTTGGAAACTCGCGAAACCAGAAGGGAATTGGCCTTGACAGTTGGCGGTTTACGGCTGTGCTCATTGTCTCTGATGATAGGTCCGAACAGGAATCCGAAACGTCAGGCTAATAAAGCTCTTGCCCCAGCGATCGTGTCTCCTTCTTCAAGTTGGCGGTTTGTTAGGTATGCAAGCATGGCCGGACACGGCAATATGAACCCCACGTACATTAGACGTGATAACTCACGAAATGCCATGAGTTTCACAAGAAAAGCCCTATAACGCAAGATTCGCCCACGCCGTGTTCCTCAGTCTCAGAGCAGTGGACAAAAGACTGTTCTTTAAGAGCAGACATAGTTGGGTTTGTAAATTGATATTTGCAAAATAATAAGTTCTTTGTTGACTGTCCGCCTAGCATCTAACACAGCAGGAAATCTCTCAGACATGGAGATAGCCAGGTTATGTCTATGATGGATTGTTCAATATGATTATCTAGCACAAGCTTTTTTGCACTGAGAGATTTTTCTTTGCCTTGGGACACTTTCTTTTGGTAGGATTAAGATCGGGACTGTCGGCAGGAATAAAAATAATTCGGAGGCCTCATGCGGAGAGGCTGGGTATTGCCTAAAGGGCTAGATTACGATTGCAGGCGTTATCAGATTCATACCTCTTAGAGCGATGGATAGGAGCACTGTTGTGTAAAATTGAGGTATCCATTCTATGTCTGTGAATGTCGCTGTAACTGAAGACATCCTTTACAATGCTGACGAACACCTTGCTATATATGCTGTCCGGAGCCGTCTGCCAGACTGGCTGCCCTCCGAACTTGGTGGCCATTAGCCGTCGACAGTTCTTGCAGGTTGCCGTCGGCGCAGTGTGCTATTTTGTACAGTTCTCCCTCTAAATTGAAAAACAGGCTGAATGAGGCACCAGCAACTCGAGGGAAAAGGTATTTCCAATGCTACGACCGCTCGGGCACTGAAACCAACCACCTGGCGAATTCTCCCATACGTAAAAAATGTATCTGAACTATTCGAAGACAATTTATAAAGTACCAGATACACGCAGCACACCAGCCGGCACACAGCTTGTACACCCTAAGGGCAGGGTTGGCTACCTCGAAAGGAAAGGTGTTGTCTGCAAAATTCCATGTTCTAGTTGTGATGCCGTCTATTGTGGCCAAACAAATCTGTCTCAACCCGTGCACATGAACACCAGTTAGCGGTAAAGAGACGCGACCATCTATCCCAGGTGGCCATGCACACACTGGACATAAATGTGCATGGGAAAATACTCGCATTGTTGGCGCCTGCCCAATAGGGAAAGGCCGCGAATTCCTGGAGGCAATGCACTCAGATGAGGCATGCATCAACCGGCATATCGATTTAGATGCCACATACAAAATCGTTAAGGACAGATTCAAACTGACTCAATCAATCGCGAGAAGCTGACCTTAACCAGTCATAGAATCCTATTGTCAGACTCGGTCTAGAAGTTAATTGTTTTTGTACATTCGTTGTCTGAAGACGAGCTGGGGAACCAGTCTCGAAAATTTACACGATAACGTTTACTGTTTCCCAAAGAATTGTATCCTCCTAGTTCTACCTTTATATGCCCATCTGGGTCGGCTTCGTTGACTTGTCTAAAATAAGACCTGACCACAGAAGTAAATGCTGCTCCAGAATGAGAGCCGATAATATACCTCTTGGCAAGTAAAAAACCTTTATAAGTTTCCTACTTTAAACGGCCTGATTATGCCCTTTGCTGATGAAGTTTAAATTCCGGCAACGATATAGAGAAGGATTCCGCTTAACTGTCCGTAGACAGTGGGTCGTGTCATATGGAGTTTTATCTTGGCATACATTTGCAGGCTGTTCCAGAAAGTACACTGCCAACAACGATTACTTCCCACGACCTCGCACCCTAACTCAAAATCCGTTATTTTGTGAAATTCACTTTTTGTTTATTGTTTAATTACTACTCTCAGTTCCGTCGTCGTACGAAAACGTAGGATAAGACTTTGGCATAAATCCAGGCGATTTCTGTGTTTTCTTTCATTTTGTCAGCTTACTGTCTAACGTGCTGCCCTACCCATGAAACTCTCTACCATAAATCGCGTATGGCACGATCCACAGTCTACTGACAGTTAAATGGGGTCCTCCTCTATATCGTTGCCTAAATTTCTACATCATTTTCATGGTGAACATCGGTAGCTGTTCCCTGCGTGTGTGATATCAGTGGGCATGTAGTGATACTTTTTTGGTGTTCGATGAATAAACTCGTCGTTTCGCCTACTTATTGGACAGTTTTGGTCCTCTCTGCTTATTTCTGGTAACGGTTCTATTACTAATAATTCGCCGCCGAGTAGCCTCATTAATATTAGAAATACTGGTCAGGTGTGATTATGTAGCCGCAACTGAGATAAACCAATCCCCGCCACCTGTAATACGGAACCGGTGGGAATAGGGGTTTTTACAGGTGGGACCGGGGAACGCACAGGCGACGAGGTCAGGTAATTGTATGCAAAATGGAATCTATTGGGAATGCGTGGTTGTAATTTGAGTGGTTGAGAAATAGTTGTCCTAACCCCTAACTGCTACCCCAAACCCTAAGCCATAACCCTAACTCCTGACCCATAAGCCCCAACCCTTAACCCTAACCCCTAACATCAGCCCTAAACCCTAACCCTGAAGCATACCACGCGACAGAAGGAGCCGATAGGTCGAAAGTCAAGAAGGACCACCGGCGTTGGGGCGAAAAAGGTAGACACGACTAGAAAGAAACAAGGTCGTCAACAGAACACACACCGCAACGCCCAGCGATACCATGCCAACGTATTCACATCAACTCAAAATAATTAAGTATGTCAACAGTATTGTGTCCCTCAGGTGCGGCTATATAACCACATCTTACCGAAATACTCGCTAACGACTCACGCGACAACCCTTCTTCTGTTAATTTCCATATCCGTTCATGGTCTACTGTTGATCGAAGCTGTCTGGACATCTTCACCGCACGGCGTGACGCAGGAAAGCGACGGCATACTGCAGGCACTCAATGTGTGTTTGTTTACGCCTAGTGCTTATGGGTTTGTTAAAACAAACTGCTGTCAGAAAAGTGTATAACTGAGTTTCACGGAACAAAACGCCGCAATTTTGCAAAATATACTTTCTAGAGTTGAGTGTGCCCCTCTTTTCTTGAAAACTATGCAATTTCTTATACATGCCTTTACCTGATTCTCATGGAATCGAATTCCAATTTTCCGTTCCCAGGAGGGGATTATTTCAGACTTTTCTTGCTTATATTAATGTTCTTTCATGGCATAGCGCGAACAGACAAGAGATTTTGACCTGTGCAGTTCAATAGCATAGGAAATTACTTGGATATCGAGAAACGTGAGGTTTCACCCAAATGTGGCCCGTCTTCCTTTTATAAAACGAATCTGAAATGAATTTTTCTTCGGCGAACAGCCTTCTGCGCCTCAAATCAATTCGACAAAAGTGACAACGCCAAATGTATGCCACACTATCCACTCAAGTTTCGATAATGACATTTCATGTGTTAGGCTATCTGTAATACAGGCAGCGTCGTACTAAATGTCGGTGGGGGGGGGGGGGGTTGGGCACTTATTACTAACTTTAACCTTAACACTGACTCTCGTAACCTTAGTCCTACCCACCCATCCCCCGGGATCTAGGGCAAGGTCACCGGGTCTACATTCCCGTGTCCCACCACAAGCATTAACCCTACCTTCTGCCTCCATCGCAAAGCTCCGCTCTCTGTTATTTTTTGTCAAAGTTTCGCACAAGCTTTCGAATTGACCTAATATGCATTACTGTTTCGATTCCGCGACAGATATAATGCCGATGTCTCTGACAAATATGTACCCTCTAGGCTGAAGGGTGGAAAGCATTTGCACGTGGTTGAAATATCACGCTTAGTCCAGGCAGCTATGGGTAAATCAAGTTTTTTTGGTGAGTCGTTGATTACTTGTTGCTTGTCGGCGTGAATCCTACCTCGGGACTCAATAGCAAAACCGGATGAGATTAGTAACGAACGCCTAGTTTGTCTCTGCGCTCAAGCTCACCTCCAGTCGGTGAAGGTAGAAGGCAAGAGTGAGGTCGATGTCATGTAGGTCCTCCACACCGTGGGCCATTTAGTGCAAAGATGGTCTTCATTGTTTTCGTTCTCTTGCCTTCAACAATAACAATTATCTGAGTGGAATTACCGACAAAGACAAGGGAGACTGGAATGGCCATTTCTGACTTATTAGCCGTCGTCAGCCAGTCATACCCAAGTCCGAAGTGTGGAACACCCGAGGCTCGAACTCGCGACCTCTTAGACAGAAGTCCACGCCTCTAACCACTGGGCCACGAGCCCGTTGCCCTGTCGGTTTTTGATCGGGAATATACAATCGTAGGGGGCGCCCCCTACCATTAATAACAATTTTTTCCATGTCTTGCGGCGGTTTGTCGCGTAGGCTCTCACGGGTGGCTCAGGCTAATTGAATCCTTGTCACGCTGCGGTATTGGAATTGGACAGTCGTCTAGATGTCTACGCACTGCTGGCTCACTCGCGGCAATGGGCTGAAAAAGATGTCCTTCATATTGCTTGTTCAACACCTGCGGTCAGCTCTGTCCCTTTCGTGCATCGCGTCCAGGGTCTGAACATGAGTACTTGGTAAAAACCCACTCCCGCAGTCTCCCTCGCTCAGTTAGGCAGCCTGGAGTTCTCCTTTTTCAGACCCCTACAACCAACCAAGCATACGCATGTGAACGACTCTCGTTATCCACTAACTCACCCGAAAACTGTAGGTCACTTTTAACTGGGACAAGTCCAACTCGATGAAATCAGAAGAAGGTATACCTTTTCCTAGAGTCATTCTCGAAGAGAGAACACCTGAGCGACGGATGAATTACATTTGCCGTCAACAATGACATCACCAGGACAGTAACTGTTATCCTGAAAGCACTCAGAAAAGGACTGCGCACTCCGGCTGCGACTTTCGAGGTTGCATTTTTTTACGGGCCTGAGTATGGCTGGCTGACGACGGCTAATAAGCCAGAAATGGCCATTCCAGTCTCCCTTGTCTTTGTCGGTAATACCACTCTCCCTATATATCATGCGCCACTGTGCGGCTGCTGGTTGGGCTCGAGAGAGAGCCCTTAAGGCACAACGGAACGAGTGAGTTCCGTATGAACGATCGGTGAGCGCCCCCTACTATTATATATATATATATATATATATATATATTTATGATAGTGGGCGCTCACCGATCAGGTTGCGGAACATGCTAGTTCCGTTGTGCCTTGGGGCTCATACTTAAACCCTCGCAGGCAGTCGCACAGCGACTAGTAGTAGATATAGATGAGATAGTACCGACAAAGACAAGGGAGACCGGAATGGCCATTTCTGGCTTATTAGCCGTCATCAGCCAGTCATACCCAACCCCAAGTGTGGATCACTTGAGATTCGGACCCGGGATCTTTGGTCATGGAGTTGAACGCTCTACCATTGAGCCACGGGCCCGTTGTCCTGTCGGTTGTGATCGGGAATATTAATTATGATAGTGGGCGCTCACCGATCAGGTTGCGGAACATGCTCGTTCCGTTGTGCCTTGGGGCTCATACTTAAACCCTCGCAGGCAGTCGCACAGCGACTAGTAGTATATATCTACTACTAGTCGCTGTGCGACTGCCTGCGAGGGTTTAAGTATGAGCCCCAAGGCACAACGGAACGAGCATGTTCCGCAACCTGATCGGTGAGCGCCCACTATCATAATTAATATTCCCGATCACAACCGACAGGACAACGGGCCCGTGGCTCAATGGTAGAGCGTTTCAACTCCATGACCAAAGATCCCGGGTTCGAATCTCAAGTGATCCACACTTGGGGTTGGGTATGACTGGCTGATGACGGCTAATAAGCCAGAAATGGCCATTCCGGTCTCCCTTGTCTTTGTCGGTACTATCTCATATATATATATATATTTCGAAGAAGAATGAGTCCTTTGGGAAAATGAACAAACATTATTTCGTAAATTTTCGAGTCTGGTTCCCCAGCTCGTCTTCAGACGTGTAGTAAGTGTGAAGAAACAGTCAAATTTTAAACAATGCCGAAAAAATCAAAACGGCTACCCCAGAGATTTTGTACGCAGATGCATGAAAGAGCAGGAATCAAAAGAAAGAGAGAAGGAACTAGATTGTGCCGATCAGACGCCAAAACCAAAACATTGGCGAACGCTTCCCTACATTAAAAATGTGTCTGAACTCGTTGCAAGACACCTGAGGAAACACCAAATACAAGTGGCTCACAAACCGACTACCACGCTACGCAATCAGCTTGTATACCCTAATGATAGGGTTGGCTATTTGGATAAGAAAGAGGTAGTCTATAAGATTCCATGTGGCACTTGTAATGCAGTGTATTGTGGTCAAACCGGAAAATCCGCCTCTACACGCCTACATGAACACCAATTGGCAATGAAGAGGCGGGACCACTTATCCCAAGTCGCCATGCATACTCTTGAAACTGGGCACAAATTCGCTTGGGATAAAACACGCATTGTCGGTTCCTGCCCATATAAGAAAGGCCGAGAATTCCTAGAGGCCATTCACTCTGATGATTCATGCATCAATCGACGCATCGACCTTGATACCATGTACACAAGTCTCAAAGAAAAATGGAAAAGGTAATAGCCAATCAAGACGTGACATTAGCCCACAGCATTAGCCCATCCTCAGTCATGACAGAGCAATATTGATTTTTTCGGCATTGTTTAAAATTTGACTGTTTCTTCACACTTACTACACGTCTGAAGACGAGCTGGGGAACCAGACTCGAAAATTTACGAAATAAAGTTTGTTCATTTTCCCAAAGGACTCATTCTTCGAATTATGTTTCTTGGGATGCCCATCTTCCAGTACATATATATATATATATATATATATATATATATATATATAGACTAGATATTGCTCTTCAGCGCTGCTCCTTTGAACGGTAACAGAATGAACGTTCTTGAAAAAAGATGTGATAAGACTACTGGACCTGTATAATCACGTAGATAGGAATACTGGTTTTTTGAAAAACGTCGACTGAACAGTCATCGTAGCTTGCTTCAAATCTACTTAGTTCTTGGACTCCAGACACTTCGAGTCGCTTGTAAAGCAAATTCAGAGGACCACTTACACCCTCCAGAAGTGTGATTCTGCAAATGGTAGCTGAAATCATTTTTGTTACGTAGGAATTTAATTTGGTCTTTTTTTCGGTATGGCACCGGGTTAGGAACGACCCGTAATGCAGACGGCCTTGCGCTAAATTCCGGGTACGTGGTACCTACTCTCGTGTCCTGCTTCAACCCTGACCTTGGCTTTAATATTAACCCTAGTCTCCCTGAAATGTAGCGCAAGACTGTCTGCATTGCGGCGGGGGAGGTCATTTTCCCCTGTCCTATCGGAGATACTTGCAGTGCCATCGCGTAAATTTTATCAAGTTGCGTTGCACATATATAGCCGACAATGTAGGTTTACCTGATCAACGTTCATTTTCATTTTGAGGCCAACTTTGCCAACCTTGCGTTCTTCCAAAACACCCGTTTTACTACTCGATCAAACACAGACCAGTAGATCAAAAACACTCGAAAGGCCCAGCTGCTCTACTAGAGAACTGTCGGAGACAAGGCAGTTAAAACAGTCAATACCAAAAATAAAACAGATAAGCTTATCGCAATTTTTTCCTGAACTAATTTTAATGAAGCTTCTGGTGTTCCTACCTTCATCAACTGCAAAGACCTAATACTTCAGCGAATTTCCACAAAAGACTCGCATAAGTATTTGGTGTTTTCTGTTGGGACAACTTGAACATTTCTTATAACGGGGTAGGGAGCCCCACAGCCAGCAAAAGTCGCCACGGGCTCGTCCTGCTCGTCGCACCCGACTTGACGACTGACGGGGCAATTACGCCATTAAAGGTATTCTACTCAGTTAGTCTATGTGCTTTTGAGTTCTTCTTATTTCGCCCTAATGAAACGCAGCGATATGCATGGATTGCAGGACGAGATGCGAATGCTTCGTTTTGTCCGGAAACTCCCTCCGCCCTGAACCCCCAAAGGCGGAACGAGCAATCAATACTCATTTGGCCTCACCAACGGAGCCGTCTTGCAGAATGACCAAAACCGACTTTGGTTTACTAAAAGTTTCCCTTGAATGAGAATTTGTTCCTGGGCTACTACCCCGCCAGACACTGCTTTCAGCGCCGATCTAAACCAGTCTCCAATTTGATAGGCGAACTGGGTGAATCAACAATCCTCGAATCGGACAACATTGCTTTTTTACTGATGCTGGCTGCGTTCGAATCGAGCTTTTCTACCAAAATTTAAGTCCTGTATTACTCCGACCTAAGCCTTACCTATCCCAGAGTTCCAAGTACGCACTTAGAGAATAGCCCTTCTAGTCTCGTCTAAAGTGAACTCTTGATATCAAATCTGCAACGATCTCCGCATCCATTGATTGATTTTGGCATGGTATTCGTGTCTTTTTATGCTTATAGATTGAGTTACTTCGGATTATAAGGTGTGTTTGTCGAGTTTGTTAAGCCCTTGACTGTGGTTTCGGCTTTCGGCTAAGAGGCCGCATTCAAATCGGGTTTGAAGTGTATGCTGGGGTTGATTTTTTGTCGTTTTCTGACCTCGAATTCACTCGGTGAAAATGGTCTCTACCTCCTCAACAGTAGCATCCATGTAAATAAAAATGTGATCGTAATGCATTATTAACCGGACTGTATGTTGTTTTCACACTTTTTCAGTTTCTCTTGCTGTAACTTTGCGTTTGCCCTTTCATTCTGGAGGTATTAAACCAATTTTTTCACAAGTTAGGCCTCCTATTAAATCCAAACTGGAACACCTATATTCCCTGGACGGGCTTTGCCGTTCGCAACAAATAAAAGTGACCACTAAGTTTGCCTCGAAGGGAAACGGGAGCCATCGCCGCTGGGGAGTGATTGTGTGCGGCAAAAAACATTTTGTCGTCTGGAGAGAAGTTTTGAAAAGCATTAGCATGAAAGCCCAACATTATGTTTCCTAACGAGATAGATCCGCCCCTAGAAAGTTGTTGTGACCCAAAATGACCCCGGTCTAGCTGGTTATTTCGAATTCTCCTAGTAACAGAGTTTTTCTTGTAAACTTATTTAATAATTGACGTTGGTTTACTGCGTGGTCATACGACAGTTTGACCGTCGATTCCGTCGATGTCCATAGTGTGCCTCACGGCAGGATGGCGATGACAGCGGACTTGCGCTGCATCTACCGCACTCTCCCCTCCCCCACCTGGACCCCGTGACAAGACAGGGTCAAGAACATCAGAGGCCGGATATGGCGTAGGTGGCTGTCGTTTGCGCGTGCCTCGCACACACGACTTCCCATTCAAAACACTAGGTTTTCACACGGATGGGGGATGAGTGGCTCAGATATCACATATGTGCCAGAGTGTCACATGGGGACCACAAGAAGGGGCCGTTGAGCCTGACTCTAATTCGGCCGTTCCACACGAACTGACACTGGACTGACTGCGAGGTCTGAGTTGCATCGTCATTTGCGGTCACATACAGTGCGTGCAGCACGTACAAGTGATCCAGATTTCACACAACCAGAAAAGGAGGACGACCTGAACCCCAAGCGGACTCTCCGTCCTCCGATGAGGACCGAGTGATCTCGTCAGTTGGTAGCCTTCCAAGCCACCGTTTCTAGCGCACCGGGATAGAGATTCAGGCGCATCAGATTGTTTGTAGTGAGGCTATATGCGTCGAGAGCCTCAACCTCACTCTCTCTCTTCTCACTTCTGGGTACCAGACCATTGTCCGAGTTATCTGATACGGATATTGGGCGCGCACTGGCTGACAGAATTAGAGGGTCCGTCTACGCGTGCCTCGCACGCGACATGACTTTTCATTTAAACGCTAGGTTTTCATACGAAAGGGAAGTGGGTGGCTCAGATATCGCATGTGCGAGAGTGCCATAGGGAGACCACAAGAGGGGGCTGTTGAGCCTGACTCTAAGTCCACCAGTCGGCGTTCCACATGAACTGACACTGGACGGACGGCGAGGTTTGAGTTGCATCGTCATTAGCGGTCACATACAATTTGTGCAGCAACTGCATAAAAGTTGACCATTCCAGAATACGCCTTTCCCATATTGTTGGCTTATGTGAAGCCCTACTTTGAAGCCTAGAGAATGTAAACACAAAAGTAGAATTTTAGAGGGGTACTTAATGTAAAATCGACTGGGAGTTATGAGAGGCAATGATGGGTCCTTTTATCTGCATCTGCAGAGCCGGGAGATTTTATTAGAACGAGTCACAACGACGCACGGAAGAGATGGCAGAATTTTGTGGATAACCCGCTATATTTGTTTGCTCCAAGTTTACTAGCTACGCAAGCACTTGCTTGAAGGAACCGCGACTCTACCTGGGCGGAAAAACATTGTCCTATGTAGCCGAGCTTTTATGCGTTTCTGACTCCTGCCTCCTTAAATCCTTTTAACAAATTCTCGTCTTCATATAATGCCTTCTAAACAACACCTGCATTTCTTAGAGAAACGTCCGCAGTCAGGCAGAGTCCATTATGGTAAATTAAGGAATACCGACAAAGAGAGACAGGGATGTCAATTTCTGGCTTATTAACCGTCATCAGCCAGCCATAACCAACCCTGGGTTTGAATAAATTGGGATTCGGACCCAGGTCCCTTAGTCATTGGGCGTTAAATTCAGCGCTCTACCACTGAGTCATGGGCCCTCTGTCCTGTCGGTTACGATCTTACATTGCCATTAATTTGCTACCTGTCACTCACTATGCGTTTGATATAGTCAAATCTTAGGATTTAACTTGCAGCAGTTTCGTGGCTTCACATGAAACCACCATTTAATCCAAAGGGGAAGAGGGAAGGACGACGATGATAGCGGGGAGAAGGGATAAGTAGGGATTACCGCCTGAGTTACGAAAGTATCATCGATAAAGACAAGAGACACCGGAGTGGTAGTTTCTGGCCCCTAACCCATGCCGAGACGACCTGATATTTTATCCCCGGCTCAGTTTTTGCTGGACCAATGCCCTACCATTACAAGACGAAATACGTGCATTCCATTGGAAATACGTATCTTCCCCAGGAAAACAGTTTCTGAGGGGAAAGACTACATCTACCGAACTCTTTTGGTCCTCATAACATCCGTCTCCATCACCCCCTTTTCTCACATCTGGCCCTGCAAAATGGACAGTGGCGATAACCCGCATCTCGGAGGTCCCCTCATTAATCCGCTGTAGTGACGCTCATCCGGTCTTTTGATGAACTAGTTTGAAGAGACTAGCTACTTGCGGTCTACGCGGGCTGGTTCCGGTGGACGGAGGCGTTGCAACGTCTTCGCCATCCCACTGTCAGCACTTTGCGGCGGACAGCGAAACGCCCAGAATTGTCATTCCAGCCTGCGCGTGCATGGCCAGGTAGCGAATAGGGAGGTGCGTTGTACTCTGATTGGTCCAAACAGCCCCGGCATTATCCTGTACGTGCGTCCTAGCGCGCACGCGCGATATCGCGCCGCACTGTGTGCGCACGTCAGTCTTGAACAGATATTCTTTGTTCCCGCGCTGGTAGCTTGCGCGAACGCACCCGGGTGGGGGAAAACGGGGACTGATTGCTCTGTAGAAGACGATGGCTACAACGGTTACATCTCGTTCTGGTGTAACGCTGCCGTTTTGGAGGTTGGGAGGGGGGGGGGCGTTAGGGAGAGCGGAGGGAGAGACATTTGGCGGCCGGGTGGACAAAGGGAGAGAACACAGGCCCCATAAAACCTCCAAAGCGATGTCGGCATGGGCGCTGCCCGCTGACAGTTCTCATGCCTGGTAGACGGCTTGTCGGTTCCCAAAACCCGTTGCTCTACCCTACAGAACTGTACTCTTGTTTCTGCTGGGAGGGGGGAGGGGGAGGCGAGATGAAGGCGAAACGGAGGGTGGAGCGGACGGTGGAAGCGCCGACGTAACTCCTGCACTGTGAACTCCGCCTCCCTGCCCGCCGCCGCCGCTGCTGCTACGATCTCGCTTCCTGTACTAACCCAAAATCAGACCAACACGCATTTGAGCACACGGAGGAGTGAGTAGAAAAAAGTGAGGAACTCTGAACATGGAATTAAAACCATCCCAAAAGTACACTCCTTGATGTTACGAATGTCCGGTGAACAATAAAGCTCAATTCTCATTAATGTTAGCCTATTGGTAAATGCCAAGTGAATGGCCTACCAATCCCTTCTAGTGACGACTGCAAGTTTTCATTTTGCGCCTACGGAGCAGCACCCTGCCATATGGAAACTAACGCATTACAGCACACAGAAGGGGCTGGTTCCCGGAATCAGGAAAAATTTCATGTACGCCGAATAAATTGTATCGGAAGTTTTTAAATGTCGTGGTTATGGTTCACTTCACGTCAGAAGAGTCCTTCCCTCGTATTTTCCAATAAATTGTAATTTTCTTCCTCAAAGCCTTTACCTACAGTGCGTGACCGATATCACGAAATGTTGGTCGAAATTCTGAAATGTTTTCGATTAGGAAGGATTACTTAGGTGGGGTTGTAATATTGACTAGCATGCAGCATAATCCTATAGCATTTCGAACTCACCCGGATGTCGGCTTTTGGATGCACTCCTATCTGACCTGCAGAAACCGCGATATGCAAAAAATGACTACTTAAGTAGCATGCATTTTTCGTATTGATTTTCGATGGTCTTACATAGTCAAATATATTTTATAGAAAACGTGCACAAAATATGCCTTCTTTTATTCGTTCGGTAGAAAATCACACTGTCTTCGTATTTTATGCCCGAAGAAAGTGTGCATTTAGGTTTTAAAAAAGTTTTCCAATTCACGTATAATTGTGAGCCAGATCTGCCGTTGCGTTAGCGTTTAGCGATTTCAGTTTACAAGATGCATGCTTTCCGCGTAAGGAAAATCATATATCCCTTTATGGCTTTAAGGAGATATCATATAGAGTTCATAAAATTTTGCAATAGGTCCGGACTGTGTTGTACATTTCATGAGAAGCCTCGGTAAACGGGCGTGTACGATGTCGTATATATGGATATCGCACGCTCTTGAAAATCTCCTAATAAGAAACTTTTTAAAACTTAACTATTCACTTTCTCTAGGTATCAACTATGAAGACAGTGTGATTTTCTACCGAACGAGTAAAATAAGACATATTTTTGTGTACGCTTTCTATAAAATATATTTGACTATGTAAGACCATCGAAAATCAATACGAAAAATGCATGCTACTTTACCTATATTACTTACTTCTGGAAACGTACGTGGCTGATGTCTCAGACATACATCTGACCCCAAAATTCTGTTATCGGATAAGTATTCGGTTGAAGTTCTCTCTTCATATCGGTTTAGGGACCAACACGGGTTATTTGGTGAGAAGTGAAATACCTGGCTCGCTGACTTGACTCACTCCTAACACTGGTCCTTAATGGGTGCACGGAAGGGAGAGATAGGCCAACCTCCCCGAATGGTCTTTACTTTACTAAATATAACGCACTTTTAACCTATCACTAATTCCCAAAATTCATGGCCTGAAGGGTTGCCGACTGGCGAGATAATTCTATCTTCGGAACTTAGAGTCAGATTGCCATGGATTCTTTTTAATACGACTTCGTGACAACTTCCGTTAATATTGTATGCGAATGAGTGGTCTGATTGGTTCCTATTAGCACACGCATGACACACGAGGGTCAGGAAGGCATGTCATGTCAACCCCTGCGCATACGACAATCATTAGTTGTCGAAGTAGTTTTGTCCTTGTAACAAAACGGGTGTTGAAACACAGGGCGGTAGCATGTTACGCAAGTCTCCCCCACAAGAATGCTCGTCATGCGCAACCAGTAACTGTCTCTCAGTGGTCCTTGTCAAGTTGGATAAACGGACTACCAGAAAAGGGCATATCTGAGTAGTTTAGCCAAAGTTAAGATTTTTCGGTGAATTTGCTACGTAAATAATTGCGGACACCATGTTCTCCTTTCATGCAAATCGAGAATGAGACGCTTTTAATTTCTCATTTCTACCTTAATCCACATTATTCGTTGATGTGGGACTTATTTTAATATCTTTCCACTTCAGTCCCCCTAACGATCAGCTAGGTACTCACTTCAGCAGCCGGATTCCCGTCAAAATAAACAGAGAGACAGCATGGAGACAGGCGTCATTCATCGAGCATCCTTTACTGGTCGGCACGAGAATTTGAACTCCCCGTACTACAGGGGGGTGGAGTGAGGGTTGGGCTTGTGAGGGCTACTGTCAGTGTTAAAGTTAGAAAGGGGACACTGATACCCCTGCAATTCAGCCCAAAGCCACTTGTAGAGCGAGAGATCCACACTCCCTTGTCCGACTCCATTAACAGCGAAAACTGGGAAGCAAACCTGCTTAACGCAAGCCAAGAAGTCCAACTTTTCACTCTGCTTCATGTATCCTGGTGGATTTTCTACGTTCCAACAAGGATGCGCGTTAGTTTTACAAAATCACCTAACTGTCAGAGGAGAGAGGAGGTTTAGATGCCACGGTCTCATTCCTACCTGTTTTCGGACTCACGTAGTCTCATCACTCTGTCGCTCGTCACCGGTGACTTTCTTCGCCATCCCCGGAAATACTTGAGTCCAGTGAACCCGCACACCATCGGCATCTAACTCATTGTAATCTGTACCTTATCTGTATCAGAAAATCCTCCAGGGGGTTTTACTCGTCTTCATGCACCAAAACTGGATCAGTGAATAGGGATATGTTGTTGAGTCGGGTGGTCAGGGGGTACAGAGGCGACTAGGACAATGAAGAAGCCGAGTGAGAGGGTAAGTATTTGATTTCCTAGGGTGTTGATCACCGCCTTGGAGATCGGCGTCTTTCAACCTAGTCCCAAAATGCGAGAAAGATGTGATCGGTAGGTACTGGCGATGCTGTTGCGTCAGACCAGGACTGGCGAGAAACACATCAGTTGTATGAAGGTTAAAGGTCCGTCCAGCTGCTGCAACCGATATAGTCTTCAGTCGACTTAACTCAGTCTTGTCTGTGGTTCGTGATTGGTAGATGGAAGAGAGCCAGACCGGTTGCGTTACGCGACGCTTCTGCGCGTTAGGGGTTTATGGCTGGCCGGAGACAACTCGATCTTTGGAACTACGAGCCGGAATATGACGACTCACCATTGTGTGACAGACGGCTGATTTAAGCGTATTTCATGTGGTTTGAAGGTCTATAGCGTACGTGGCACACGCAGACGGGGGCTCTGTCCGAACCCCGTCTCCCGCCATATTGACCTCATGGAGAAAGTCGGTGCTACCCACTTCTGTCCATAATTAAACTACTGTGTCAATCACCACTGTTTTTCCAGGTGCTTTGTTTGTTCTCGTGAAGTTCAACGAGTGCACATCTTGAGCAGAGTTTATGTTGCTTTTCGATCGAGAGGGGTTGGCGTTCAGTTCCCAGCACCAACAAGGTCATATGACTTTGAGAAAACCGAAACGGGAACAGACGCACCGGTTAGTTGAAGGGGGGGGGGGGTTGTAAAGCCTCACCTTTAACAACAAGTACCTCACACTTTTCATTGCATGTAATTCTGGCCTCCTTTGCTTCCTCTCCCCTGGACTTCAGAAATTCTTCATTCGAAGTTCGAAAAATGAGAACTATGCCAAATACTCCTGCTCAAAGGTGAACGCCTGTGAGGTGAACAAAGACACTCGGACGCACTGTCAACGCTGTCGGTATCAGAAATGTCTTCGTATCGGCATGGTGCTTCCTGGTAAGTCCTTATTATCAAATACCGCGTCAGCAACGCTTTTACGGCAAACGAGGGGACACACCCCCACCCGTTAGGCCGTATGGCTACTGCGTTTCCTGTCTATCCCGCGGTTCGACCTCTCTCTTATCCTATTTCAAAGAGCACTTGCAGCGCGTCTGTTTTGGTACTGTTTCTCTCATCAAGCTCATGGAGTTTCAGTGTCTTTTCGAGTGACTGCTGCATAACTGTGTTGGCAACTTACTTCATGGGTCGCAATAAGGAGTTCCCAAACATGGTTCTGGCAAGTTGTTTCTACACACTCACCGATTCCGCTAAGTATGACTTCGGTATTTTGCATTCATGGGCGGTTACCGCAGTGGGTTTAGTCACAACTACGATTTCGCCGCATGGCTGGCAGCACTTGTTTGAGCACCTTTTCCACCTCCTTGACTCCGGTGACCAATTGAGCTCACATTTCAGTGCAAGGGGCTCATCGCGAGCGCTGAATAAATAGCGCACGAACCGGAGAGGTGGACGGACGTTTCTGTTGGCGGAACTAGCTCATTGTAGCATATTGGTGTGGCCGCATTGCATACAACGAGCCCATATAGCTTGTTCGGAAGTGTGTGTGCGTGTGGGTGTCAGTTCTTTAAAACCAAGCCTCCGGCCGGGGTGACCGAGTTGTCTGATCCCTCCGAATGCAAGAACAGCCGCTGCTGAACGTGATGGAGGCGTGCGAGTACGGTACGGCAGAATTACGATACAATTCCAACAGAACCGCCGTCTTTAGACGGGAGGGAACGCGCAGCCTTGTCCGCAGTCGCTACAATCATCGACCAGTGACGCATCGTCCGCCGTCCCCCGCCGTGCGTTGCAATAACGTCTGCATGACGCAACTCCACCGCCACCACTTCCCCTGTGCGGCGCAGCGCATGGCCCGGTCTCGAGATTGCGCCAGCCGGCGAACCGAGCGCGCGTACGCACACCACCACCACCACCACTGATGCGTGTCCAAAATTCGGACTGCTGCCAGTTTTTGTCATGACGCGATGATGACTCAAGAGGGCTAGCCAGCAGCCCGTGTGCACACACACACACACAAGCCCCCATGCATGTGTGCGCGTTTTGTGTTACACGCCACACGAACTTGACTGAATTAGTCATGCATCATATTTACTGCGTGTGTATATTGCCTAAGACGACCTCATTCGCGCTGTCCTTGCAGTTGGGCCTCTTTAAAGCTCCTATTTACTTCCAAACAGGCGAAGGCTAGATACCTCTTGAGCAACCGTGTGAGATGTCAACAAACAGTCTGCACTAAAATTGAGCAATGGATTACTGCGCTAGAAGATCTGTGCACGGGATACAGACGGGGGTGGGGAGAGGTGCCTTTTCATGAAACTCCAACTTGAGGGGCAAGGAGTTTACCTCCATTAAACCCCCACGAGTCAATTATGCCGTATTAACCGATCACTGCAATTTGATGATACGTTCTCCCGTTCAGCACAGGAGGCCTGGATTAGAAGTCGGTTACTCGGAAGCTACAAACCATCAGGGTACCTATGCTGTCAGAACAGGAGTCAGCGTTTGGGCAACGTCCAGGTGGGGGCGTACAATTCGCCTGAGTTGAATAACGCGACATTTGTGCGCTTGATACAGGTGCGCGCGACCCGGTGGTCCCCCGCTCCCGCAGCCTACATCAATCACCAGTTGGGGGTCGGAGGACCAGACCCCGCCCATGTACGCCTGGTTGGACACCGAAGGGGAAGGGAACCAGCACATGGGGGGGGGGAGAGGTTGGACCGGAGAGTCCCATAAGTCTGCCCCCCCCCTCTGTCCAACTGGCTGCTGTGAGCGTGAAAGCGTTCCCACGCTGGTACACGCAGTTTAAACTAAATCAGACTGCTGCTGTTGCTGCTACTGCTGCTGCCACGCAGCGTACACACATTGACCACTGGTCAGGAAACTTGGGTGGTCAGCTAACCCTGCCTCCACATAAAGCCATCTCGCTGATGTCCCCCCGGTCCTGGGTGTGACACCATGCATTAGCTTACTCAGAAGTACATACACACACACACGTACAGACGCACATGTATTCTTCCTGTCGCTCACTGGCCGTGTGGGAAGCTGAGTTGTCTCAATCCCAGCGATCGACTGAGCCATCAAAATTAGAC
>CACRXP010001362.1:64981-78533 GCA_902702965.1 Spirometra erinaceieuropaei
GTAGTAGTAGTAGTAGTAGTAGTAGTAGTAGTAGTAGTAGTAGTAGTAGTAGTAGTAGTAGTAGTAGTAGTAGTAGTAGGGTCGTCGTCGTTGCCCAGGCTTATTCTACCGTTGCCGTTACTGTTATATGGGACGGGACAGTGGCGGGACAGTGGCAGTGGAGGGCGGCGGGGATTGGCAGTGTGAAACAAGGAACACAGTCCCGAAGTTTTGTAGGTGCTGCATCGGGCACTCTAGTTTCTAGGTACCCACGAAATAACAAGTTCGACATTTGCGTGTGCTTGTCAAAAACGTAAAATGTACACTTAAGCAAAGGTTGGTAATGGCAAAAACTGTCTCTAAGTAAAGGCATTGACATTCCACTCGAAGGTCATAGAATCTAAAATGCGACGTAGCGAGTCATTACAGGACTGCCTACTGAGTGCCACCCCTCCGGAATCTACAATCCGGATTTTTTAAATTAATATAACAACATTTTGCGCATTCGAAAGGGCATGCATGTTTTTTTACAACTAAACACGGGACCGTAAATATAGGACGACTTAACACGACGAAAATTTGATGCTGCTATCCACTCACCAATAGACGTCGCTCCGCTTTAGCGCTGGAGACTGTTCACTCAACTATCTGGGGCTGAATTTATTTCGCCCCCCTCAAGGGAGCGAACTCTCCTGTTAACTGCCCAATTCGGCAGCAATTATATCCGTACTTTTTCCCGTGCCGAAGCCTGAGGTTGGAGCATTTTTTTTCAATAACAATTTTGTGTGCCCCAGAACCAAAACATATTACGTCCCACTTTCTCCCCCTCCCCTTCCTCTATCTTTCTCTCTCTCTCACGCTCTCTCTCTCTCCCTCGCACCCTCTACCTGTCCACCTAACGAATCCATCTTGTGTATTTGCAAGTGTCTGACTTAGATGACAGCTGTCCATTACAATAAGCACAGCATTTAAAAAGACGCATTTTTTAACATCTTTTCGTTCCAAAGCATTTTCAGAAACCTGGGCATGTTACAACTTTACCGCAGGTTACTGTAGATTGATTCTAACCTCTAGGCAACAACAAATCGTGGTGCAGTTGTGCTCTTTAATGTCCTCACGTTTTGGTGACTCACCGTCGTTTTGTGGCATATCAGCAAGGAGGACATTAAATTGCGGGATTTGTGCAGGATTCACTGGCTGAAGACAAGTTCCAGTAGGGATATCGATAAAAGTAACGAGAGACGGTGCAATCAAGCGATGAGATATGTTTTTTGGAGGAGGCGACATACCCTTCCGAGAGAATAAGGACTCGGATTCCGTCTTGCAAAACGCCCCGACTGCTGAAGGTAACTCCCATATGAATTTCACTAGTTACGACCACAGCTGGCAGGGCGTGACTCGACTGGAAGTAATTGTGCTCAGGGGCAAACCTGGACTCGAGTTACAATCTCCGGTGGCCCAGTATGCTAATGACTGTCTGTGGATGGCAGATGCTCCATGAACTACCTTTCCGACCTCCCTTGCCCCCTGTGGCAAGACCGCTCGCCTATGTCCTCAGCATTCGCTGTGACTAGCGCTAACCAGTGGTGATTCCAGTAAGCAAGTCTATTGACTAACCGACTAGGAATGAGGATGCTGTGAGACATCTCGTACTACCTATCCCTCTCTCCCCCCGCCCTTTCCACCAACTCAGACTTTGCACCGAGGTAAGGAAGTGGGCATATGCAAGGCTTATCCCCTACTCATCAGGCCTGCTATGGGAGATGACTCAGAAAAACGAACACCCTAATGTTAGAAAATACCACGCTAGCAGCTCAGATGCTAGTTAAAAACCCAGACGCGCGTGCTTCGCCGATATTCTGTCGTTGCATGGCACAGTTGCTAGGGGTTCGGCTCATCAGCTGGTCACCCAGCATTCCCCGTGTGCTTTCTAGAAGATACTCTAGTTTAAAAATTGTTGTTTTTTAGTTCCCTCAGAAATTAACTGTTAATTTGGAGTGGATCAGTTTATAGTAAGGTCTATAGACACAGACCATAACACTGTGCGATCTCTGAAGGCAGATAAGGAAGGAAGGGATGATGATGATGATGATGATGATGGTGGTGGTGGTGGTGGTGGTGGTGGTGGTGGTGGTGGTGGTGGTTAGGGATGCTGGCTGATGGAAGGCCAATTGGGCAGAGTTTGCAAGTTCCCGAAAACTGACAGGATTTCTGCGGTTTCCTGGCCTGGCTCGTCGCCAGATGCTGTTTTTGGCCGCAATTTCAACTGTCCTTCAGCTTAGCAATGTAAGTTTATTTAAATTAACTCAACAACAGCCAAGTCGCTCATAGCCGAGTCATATCTAAAGTAAATCTTTTGTTTTTTTTGCAATTCATCTTATTACCTTCCGTTTTTTTAATGTTACATGGAATTAACCAAGGAGGAGTCAACAGCATGCTTTGCGTTCCCTAAACTGCTCAACTCCGCAATTATTTCAGAATTCTAAGTGGGTTTATGAAATGCTTATACATTTGATTTGTTGCGAGCGAAGAAAGCTTCATGTCCTATTCAGTGAACTTTACCCCGCAAAGGGTATGTTTAATTTCAAAAATTAGATTAAACATACAATGAACTCGAATAGTTTGCACAGTATATCTCATGAAAAAGTAAATGCGGCTTTTGGAATCCCTCTAAATTTACCTGTTTAAGCCTTTGGGATAGTACAGTTTACAGTTAAAGATTATAAAATCATAAGGAACGTCGCAGAATTTTGGGGACGCCGCGGCTAATTAACGAGCGATTTTATGTATGTGGATTTGGCTACGCAAACGTGGACGGGAGATCAATATGCCCACTGATGGAGACTGGGATGGTCACTTTTGGCTGGCCGTCAGTCACCAGGTAATCAGGAGGTGGAAACCTGCACTTCAGTTCGCAATCAGGGCAAACCGGTGACCATTATTCTCATGCGACCTGTGATAGCACGGTGTTGCCCTGAAAATAGCAGGATTAACTGTTCACCAGGAGTTCAATAAGCGTCACTAAGGATCCATCTACCGCGATTCACACACAACTCATCATTTTAATAAGTTTCTTAAGCATACTCTTTGCTGAAGGACTTCATGGTGCTTAGAGAGGTCTTTCGTTAGTTTTGAGAAGGAGAGAGAGAGAGAAAGAGAGAGAGAGAGAGAGAGAGAGAGAGAGAGAGAGAGAGAGAGCAGTACTAGTTCACCAATCTTGCAAGTGGCCGTGTGTAAATTGCCACAGGTATTGCATGCCTCGTCCTTAGAATGGACCGTGGTTCAGTCACCGACAGCCCTTAGAACGTCAACGCTGAATATTCTATGCGGATTTTTGCACTAGCCAGGGGCATGATTCAATGCATCCTCTAGAGTGACACTGCCTCGTTCCCCCAGCACGCTATGCACAACTAAGTAAAACATACGCACTTTACTGTTAGACTTCTGGGTGCAAATTCCTGCTTATCCTATCCCAAAAACAGTTTTAAAAGTCACATGGGGGAGGTGACTTTCACCGACCTATGCTGGCCGCAGAGCTAACTAGGGGCGACAGGAAAGTAATAATCGCTAATTATTACTAACAAGGACAAATCACATTAAGTGCCAGTTTCTGACTGGGCTGTCATCATCAGCGATCAAATGTGCGGGTTCAAGGTCGAAACTCGAAGGTAATAACGAATGCCCTGCTCCGCACAGCAATCAGGATCTATCAAGCCACTTACGTACGCGTCTGAATGCTTCTCATAGCCGTCGACAGACTCAGTCCGCAACCCACTGTTAAGGCGTTGGCTCAAGGGGAAAATGGGTCCACGTTGCAGTCTCAGATCTTCCCGGCTTGGCGGTTCAACAGGAATGACAAACACCCCAGAAATAACCAAACTTTGTGCCCCTTTTCTTTTTCAGCGATACCTCTTAAGGTCTAATGACCTTGTTGAGAGTATGCCGGCAATGACTTGAGCGATTATCACGACATTCAGGGAGGGAGGGGGGGGAGCGGTTAGTTACTGTCAGTCATGCACTACCTTCTCTAGCCTTTCTGACCTGGATGGCGGGGAATTTAATATTTTCGAGTCTGTGGCTTGTAGGTCTGTCGACTGACGATTCAACTGGGATTTCGCAGTCAGCCCAGCGTGTGTGTGATTATGTGGAGTGGTCGACTGGCAGACTAAGAGTTGGACTGTGATGACCCCTTCTTAGTGTGGCCTCTGTAGTACTAACATGCGTGGGATCTGGGCTGCCCAGCTCCTTTTTGCGAAACCCTGGTGCGTTATGTGTGGACGGCCAGGTAGTGTGTGTGTATGTGTGGTACGCGCAAATGGACCACTCTCAACTTTACCAACCAACTTATTGAATCTTAGCACCCGTCGGTTGACCGACTCGAAAAATCGAATGGTGAAGGAGAAAGAGAATAGAGAGACTGATGTCGACTGCCAACGCATTATTCGTCACTACGAATAATCGGACGTGCTCGGAACTACCAAAGTGTGCCGTAAGCCGAGACTTGGAAGGTTGATAACTAACGGCCCAACTCGGATCTCACTGTCAATCCAGTGTGTGTGTGTGTGTGTGTGTGTGTGTTTGCGTGCGCGTGTGTGTGCCCCCAAACGGGCCACCTGTTAGATGCGCTGGACCGACACGGGGGCCACGTCGGATTCTGGCAGGCGTTATCTGTGCGCAATAACAAATGCCAACATCTAGGGAGTGCGCTGACAGACCCTGTTGTCGGCGGTCGTCGCACAAACTGGGACCACTGCCATGCCCTCCACTGTATTGGCGGCCAAAATCCTGGCCATTTGTTCAGAGGACCAGGGAGTGCGGAGTGGAGCGCCAGGGTGAGTATCCGTCCAAGCCATCCACCTGCGGCCTCCCTCGTCTCCGGTCTTCTTGACTTGGTCTTGACACCGGGCTCAGGCGGGGGAGGAGGAGAGAGTGTAGGTAGATGCAGCGCAAGTCTATTGGCACCATAAACCCCTGCGCAAGTCACCGTTCCTGCTCCCACCTCTGTTGTGGGGCATACGGTGGACATCGTCGGATGCGACGGTCGAACTGTCATGTGTGTGTGTTTGTGTGAGTGTGTGAGTGTGAGTGTGTTTTACCCTAGTAAGAGCCACGCGGTAGATACACTGGACCGACACAGATCGGACTCCAACAGGCGCTATCGGGAATACGCGTCCATCACAAATGCGAACTTTGGGGGTGTGGTGATGGGCCCAGTTGCAGACTAACGTCACGTCAGTTGGGATCTGAGCCGCCTCCCCTCAACCCTTCTGTTTTTGTGAAAATCCTGATAAGTGTCCGTTGTGGACTAAGGGGTGTGATGGTACGCCTAAGTGCGGGTTTTCCCCGTGCTAGCCACCTGGGCCCTCTCCCGCCTCCGATCATCTTGGCTGTGTCAGGACGCCGGGCTCAGGTGGGGGAGGAGGAGAGAGTGCGGTAGATGCAGCGAAAGTGCACTATCATTATAAACTAAATCATGCGCAAGTCGCTTTCCCTGTCCCCATCCCCCTGCAGTGTAGCACACAGTGGACATCGTCGGTCACGACAGTCGAACTGTCGAGTGTGTATGAAGTGGCTGTAATGGTTTCTTCCTAGTGTGACCTTTTTGGTTTTCACACTCATTTTGGATCCTAGTCATCCTCTTCCTTTCTTGTACTATGAACTCTTGGTCGTTTGAGTGTGGGGCCAGGGATGTGGTGACACGCATAGGTTAAGGCTCACGTCGCAACCTCCCGCCGGAACCTCCCTCGCCTCCGGCCTTCTTCATTCCCTCTCTCTCTCTCTCTCCCCCCCCCTCTTGACACTGGGCTCAGATGGGTGAGGGGAGAGAGGGAGAGGGAGTGGTAGACGCATCGAAATTCCACTATAAGTATATACTGCCTGTTTATATTTTTTATACTCGTACAGAGACGCAATCGCGGGCGTGCGCGAGATATGAGAGCACCCCGAACAACTTTGCGTGTAGCAACTCAGAAAGACAACAGTTAGATGCATGCAATCGAATCCCTCAGTTAGCTGCTAATTTATCCTACTATTTCGACCGCTGGCATGTGAATGCACATAAGGCAGTTAACCCTTCTTTAATGGGGGGGGGAGCTAAAGGAATCGTTGCTGCTCACTATGAGGCCGGCTCATACGACGGGACCCGACCATACCGTCAAGTGGGACGAGGCCGAAACTATCGTAAGAGATGACAACCGCGTGAGCCGCGAGTTGCTTGAGTCATGGTTGGCCGACCGACTCGCAGTCAATCAACAAACGCAACGACCTCCCAACTAAATACGCTGTGTTGAGACTGCCTGGACACAGTAGCTAGCCCCGAGGGGAAGGCGCGGGCGGCCAGCGGGTGGCTCAGTGAAAGCGAGCCAAATGGCCGAGCAATCGTCATGCCAAAAACCAACCACGGTGATTAAATCATGGCAGTTAACGACTCAGGCGCAAACTAGGAAGCGATGTTATTTATGCTAGGCATATAGTGGCATGACAACTGAATCCCATAAATACCGCCCTCTTTGTGCCTCCATCATCCTTATCTGCAACTGTCTCTGACGCCGGGTTCGAGTGGGGATTCGGAAAGTCAGGCCAACAAACCTTTTGTTTCAGCGATCGCTTCTTCTTCTCCTTTTCTTTTTCTATTTCTTCTTCGGTAACAATCGAGAGAGGGCACCCAAATGTCCGTTGCCTAGAAATAATACCTGCTATACCTACTTGAGTAGGTTACGGCCCAACATATTTGTTGTTTCATTCGACCTCAGTTTTATCTGATCTGCAGAGAACATGTTGCCTCACTTAGATTACCATAGTCTCCAACAGTTGAGATGTGACCGCTGCAGACCGAGCCATGGTTAATCAACCTTGACCTGGGCTTACACGACTGAAGAGTGACAGCATTAGTGGGTTTGCAGCTAAATCTACTCTTGACTACCTTAGGAGAGTTGATAAACGATCGCTGTAGACCGACCATTGGTTTGCCATCCTTCACATATGCTTGCTTAGGTCACGAGCGACGACATTAGTCCGTTTCCGGCTTACTTTAGAACAGCATAGCCTAGGAAAGTTGGGTAATGATCGCTTTAGACAAATCCTATGTTTACCAACCTTAACATTAGCTTCCACAGCTGAAGAGCAAGCGCAGTATTCGATATGCGGCTTGATCTATGTTAGCATACGTTCATACACTGGCGATACGATCGTTGTGGACCGGCCCTTTGGCATATCCATTATGGCCATTTCTTCCTTAGGTGAGGAATGACCGTAGTTGTAGATATGCCGCTCAATCTATGGCACCATACCCTTTGTACACTTGCAAAACGATCGCCGTAGACCCACCCTACGTTAACCAACCTTAATATAAGCTTCCACTGCCGACAAGCGACCGCAGTAGTCCCTATGCGGATTATTCTATAGTAGCTTACCTACGGGCAATTGCAATACGATCGCCGTTGACCGAGCACTTGGATTATCAATTTTTACCATTTCTTCCAGAGGTCAGGAGCTACAGCAGTCGCCAATGTGCGGCTCAGTCGATGGCTGCATAGCTTAGGACAGTTGCGATTAGATTGCTGCTTTGTCCGGCAGTATTTTTTGGGTGCCCTCTCCCGATTTTTACCTCTTCTTCTTCTTCTTCCTCTTCTTCTTCTTCTTCTTCTTCGTCTTCTTCTTCTTCTTCTGAACTACTTCTTGAGACTCGTCCATTCGTTTCTATCGACGAGGCCGTTTTGTCGGTAAATTTGGTGGAAGGTGTCCCTCAACAAGACAGATCAGGACAACAAAAAGTGACTCTGGATGAACGTCGGTTCTCCTTCCCCTTCTTCCCGTCACTCACTTTCGAAAACCCGGTGTGCGTCTTCGGTCGAGAGTGAAAATCCGCGAGCCGGCTGGCATTGAGTCGAGAGGCCTGGGCAACCTGACGTGCTCTGTTGAGAGATTAGTTCGGCAACGGAGAGATTTGACATGACAGCGCGCCTCACTACACCGAAAACTGCTCAACCTCGTTAATGATACAGGAGAAGTTTGTGTGCAGTCGTGTGGATGGACTCACATAAGAGAAGTAAAAATTGTCCCTAGTCTGATTTATTGGAATGGATTCCAATTGGCCGAGTTACGTGCATTCTTGCATTCGTGAGGTTGGTACTTAATGTGCAATTAGCTGTGGATATAGCTCATGTCGGACGGATTTAAGTTCACTTATTTCGCTGTCTACAGGTCCAAGTCCAACAGTAAACAAAGTAGAAACACAAAACCACAGGAAGGCATGCTATGCTGAATTGTTGACGCTATGTTTACCGTAGTGCTTATGCTTTTGGCCTTATAATAACGCAAATACCTTGGTATTTTGCCTCTTTCATTTGCAGGATATGAGCTTGGAAACAACAAGGTTTCTTAACTTATTCTAATTCGTAGGAAGTGGGACGTTAATAGCTTCAATGCTGTTTTTCTCCATAACTGGCAAGCTAGTAGCCAGTTTTTCAGGCCAGTTAGTTGGTTCGGTAACAGCTTCCAGAAAATGCAGTAAAATGCTTCATAACTCTTAGCAGCGGGCGAATGTACTTGTAGTCACCAACCGAGGGGGAAAGATAACACTGACCCTTCAAGTCTGTAAACACGTCAACTGACTTTCTAGCCGTTTCCGCTGCTTTATATTCATAAGACGAGTGGAACACTAGCGTGAATTCAAGAGGCCGGCATTTTCAGTTCGTCTTAGGCTCGCCTCAAAAAATTGCATTGGTTGCCTACTGATGACTTCAATTCGTCAACCTCAGGAAATCCCCACGGCTGTTTTGCTTATGAACCACGGCGTTCATTGCAACAGGCTGTGCAAACCAATCGACTCGTGAGGTAGTAATATTTTCAGATGAAATTCTTGCGGGCAGAAGAGTGACAGGTTAATTTATATTGTCTGCAAGTTCTACCAAACGACAAGGAATATACTTCGTTCGGATGTATTTCCGGTCTGATATCTTTGAATAGGACTTCAGGTGTCAGAAGTAACACATTGAAACAGAGACTGACGTACTGTCAAAAACCACATCTGTTTTTTAAGTCTCACAACTGAGTCTGACTCGCATAAGTCTATAAGTGTACCAGTATTTATGCAGGAGAGAAGAAGGAGTCTTGCGCACCCCCCCCCCTCCCCCATCATAGGTCGCAGTTAAGTAGTGCAAAGTCATACTAACTGCACTTGGCTCCGGGGCAGATGGAGGCGTCTCTTCCCTGTCTTCTTCTTTTTCTTCTCTAGGTGACACATCTCATAATACGTGAACCGAAATTCTGAAATCCGTTTCGATTAGAAAGCATTGCTTAAATGGGACTGTAATTTTGATTATCGCAAAGCATCTGCCCTTCAAACGGGCCACGTGGTAGATGCGCTGGGCCCATACGGGTGCCATACTGGACTCTGGCAGGAGTTAGCGGCTTTGCGCACCCGAACAAATGCTAACATTTCGGGGTGCGGTGGCGGACCCCGTTACGGACATACGTCACGTACACTAGGACCCTGCCACCCCCCCATTGTTGATTTTGTTGGTCAAAAGCCAGGTTATTTGTTGTGTGGACCAGGGGGTGTGGAGTGGAACGCCAAGGTGCGGGCTCGACCGTGCCATACACCTGCCTCCTCCCCCACCTCCGGTCTTCTTGACTCTGTCTTGACACCGGGCCCAGGTGGAGGTTGGGGAAGAGAGATTGCGGTAGATGCTGTGCAAGTTTGTTATCACCATAAGCTAAATTTTCGCACAAGTCACCGTCCCCGATCCCACTCTGCTGTAGAGCACATGGTGGACATCGTCGAAACCGACAGTCGAACTATCGCACAGCACCATTCCAAGCGATTTCACTCACATCAGGCTGCCGTTCGTCGTCACAAACCGCACTACTGACTACTTAAGTAATAAGAGGCTTTCCTACCGATTCTCCGTGCACTTATAAAGGCAGATATGTTTAATGCAAAGCTTACACGAAACATATCCTTCCCCGATTCATTTGACAATAAATCACTTCTTCTTCAAATTTTTTATTGAAAGGGTAACATTAACTTTTAAAAAGTTTGTGACAATAGAATTTGTTAGGACCGTGAAACGTCCGTTAAAATAGCATCATACTTCTCCGCCTATTAATACCCCAGCATGTCATGTCATGGATAAGTGTATGCTTTTCCCTAAATATGTAGCAATGCACATGTAGTCTAGGAACCCTAAATAGAAGTGCAGTGATACACTGGTTCAAAAGTACTCCAGAATTAAAAGAAACAACCAGGTTAGATCGCAGTTGATAGCCAGGCGCCCTATTACAGGTGGCGGAGGGGAGTTGTTTACTGGAGCTGTTTTGTGGGGCTCCATAATCACATCTGACCCATTTGGCTTCTGTTTTACGTTTGAGGTTATGATTAAGACACCGGTTAATGGTTTCCGACTTTCGGGTTACGGTTACGCCTTCAGGCTTAGGTTTTTGGGTTACGGTTAGGGTTTGAGAGTACGATTAGGTTTCGGTATTACGGTTAGGTTTTCCAGTTACGACTATGCCTAAGGACTACGGTTACGTTTACGATTTCGGTTAGGGTTAGGGTTGCCGTTAGGGTTAACGGTTAACTTTTAAGGTTGCGGTTAGGGTTAGGGCTAAGGTTAGGATTAAGGTTAAGGTCGCCTTGGGCTTCCCCATTCCTGGCTACCAACTGCGATATAGCCAACAACTTTTTTAATCCGAGATAAACCTTTTCTTCGAGCATGAAATTAGAAGAATGCGTTATTTACTACCAAAAGAGTGCAAGAAGGGATAATTTTATGGGTGAATTTATAAGTGTATTGGAACTCGGCGAAAAAAAGAGAGGTATACTGATTAAGCGGCCACTCTACCGAATGTTGTTTTGCAGGCGGCCAGTAAGAACCTCGTTAAAAAAACCCGGTATTCTGACGTGACTGTTGATGAGAGGTTGATGAGAGGAGCTAAAAGTGATGAGGACTCTCCGGCTCCGGTAAGCGCGTGCTTTCTGTTAGAGTGGGTTGATCAAATATCTGTTTTGATAGAATGATGAACTGGTGGAAGGCTACTATTTTTAGAAGGCTTACTGGTTGCCAGCGCCTCACTCTGGCTACGTCGAGAAGTTATGGAGTTACCGACTACGACTTGCGATTGCATGCACACAAAAACATAATGCATTCAAAAAAACCCTGGAGGTCGCAACTGATTGTTGCAGAAAAGTAGCCACAGTCCTACAGCTGAAAACTTGAGTAAACTAGACCAGAAATGCATCGATACTGCAGAAGATACTTGGATTGGCAGCAACTTTTCAGACTGCGATAGTTTTACTTGGGTCAATGAGATGTAAAAATGTTCGGGTTCGCCGACATCTTTGATAGATACGTGACAGGCGTGTCGAAAAATGAACTGTTTTGTCCTTCAAGCATAACATGGCACGAAACGGGGCGGTGAGTTGACAAAACAAAGTCAGCTTTTGAATGGACTTAAATCCGTCCATTTGGCAATTAAAAACAAACTCCATCCTGTGAGGGTTGGGGGACGATAGTCGACCGAAGCAGGCGATGACGTGGACCGCGTGCCCAACTCAGTGAGCTCAACGCCAGTGAGTTGCGCGCAAATTAGTCTACAACTGTACTGACTTGCGCAGCATCTACACACTCTCTCATCACGCACCCTTCCTACTCAGACGGCAAGATAATGTTATGACGACTGGAGGTGACCACGTATGCAGTGACTGAAAGGGCCAAACAGTCCGTCTATACGTGCCACACACGACCCGCTGCCCACAAAACCTACCAGGCCTCTTTTAAGTTGACCCCGAACTCACCTCAATGAGGGCAGCATAAGGGTCGCGCTGAGAAGAAGCCATTCCAGTCCGACTTTTAGCCTTCCAGTCACTCGTCATTTGGAAACTTTTCAGGCCACAACTTCTAGTGCTCCGTGGTAGGTCCGGGCGCGTCAGGTTTATTACGATGAGGGATGCGCCGACTTGCCCTGATGATGGAGTCGACCTCCTCCCTCTCTCGGGCACCGGTTGGATGTTTGTGCCTCTCTGCCGACAAGTGGTGGAATTGGGCACAGTGGTTGACAGAGCTAGAAAGCTACTCTACGCGCGCCACAAACGCGATAAAGGGTGCTGACCAGACGCCGACGAGCTATTCGGGGGGGGCACTCGTATAAGTGATCTTAGCGAAAAAAACTACAACTAGAGCAGCTCTTTCACGTTTGTTCATGCGCTTTTCAGCCAAAGGCACCAACCATATTGGTGAGTGTGCTCATGAATCTTCTGTTCGGGAAAATCTGGCTGATGTAGAGGCGACTTTTTTCCAATCCACCAGTATTACATCACATATACTCTGTATGTGCATGTACATCGATTTGCATCTCTCTGAGGAGGAGATTGACGCACCCGAAATTGTCGTCCTCCCCCTGTCCCTGGACTTTTTTCTGCTCCATTCAAGGGCGAATCAAAGCGAGGACCTTTGATTCGAAAATGTAAATATGCCACCAGATTTCGGACACGAAGAGAGGAGCAGCAGAAAAAGTCAACAGAATAACCCAACACATCGACCGTTCAGCAGAACCTGCATATTTTTAAAACTCAACGCATAGCAATATAACTAACTGAGTTATATAATAATGCCGGTAATATAAACAGAGAAGTGTTCTCAACCCGCGCACTCAAGGCAGATAATTCGTCACTATGCAACTGTCTGCAAGACATTTAGACCAGAGCGGTAAGAAAGCACCGAAAAGCAATATCCCGTCCTGGAACCAGGCCAAAGTACTAAACCACTGTTTCCGCGTGGCTTCCACACTAATTGGAGTTTCGACGCGGTCACCTGATCCCAACCCTAAATGTTACATGTTTGTTTGCTTGGAGATCTGAAATCTTTCTGAAAATTTGCCAATCTCCGTCTGTTTGCGGGAACTGAACTAGACGGTGGTGACGCTTTTACGTCGTTTTCGCGCATTTACTGTGCTTGAGTAGAGACAAAACAATAGTTCTCCCTTGGAAGCCACATAAATCAGTGTTTTGAAGAGCTTGGTCTTGTATGTTATGCCGTAGAAGCTTGATATCCTACAATCTTTTGTTGTCAAATCGGTAAAATCGACTTATATTTAAACAGTTCTTTGCAAGAAAAAAAGTTATCAAATTCCCACATCGGTAATGGCGGTTATGTGGTTGCCTGTCAAGACGCGACATGACAAGCATGCTCCGCAACCTTATCGATGAAAGCTATTTTAACGACGGTTAATATTCCCGACGGTAACCGATAAGATAACGGACTCATACCTCGGTGGTAGGGCGACAAACTTAAAAACGTCCACTGACCAGTGATTCCAAGTTCAAATCTCAGATTTTTCAAAGAAGGGACGAGGTGTAACCTACTAACAATGGTTAATAAGCCAGGGCTGGTCAGCCCAGCCTCTCTTGTCTATGTTGGCACACCTACCTGCAAAGTGTACGAGGTGTCATAGTTGCAGTTGTGCGTTCAAAACAGGCTCCTCGATTTCGTTGGATTACGAATGCACCCCATCGCAAAAAACACTACCGGCTATTACCACGTATCATAGGCGACGCCAGCTAGCCATGGTAATG